>APFE031530114.1:54729-117070 GCA_000404065.3 Pinus taeda | reverse complement strand
GTTCTCCCTATTGTATAACAAAGAAAAGGTTACAACTATTGCTTGAAACACCACTAAGTTATTCGTTAAAACATACCTTTCCAATGCTCTACAATGCAGTTCTTCCTTTTTGCCACACCATTCTTTTCAGGAGTATATGGTGTAGTAGCCTCCCTCTTGATGCCAGCTTCTTTACAAAAATCATGGAACTCATTAGATTCATATTCAGTCCCATTATCAATTCTTAAGATCTTGATCTTCTTTTTGGTTTGATTCTCGATCAGGGCTTTGAAGTGTCGAAACCAAGAGAACACTTCATCCTTCTTTTTCAAGAAGTATATCTAGGTCTTTCGAGAATAGTCATCTGTAAAAGTAAGATAATATGAATATCCTCTCAAGGAGTTCACAGACATCATACCAGATATGTTTGAGTGAACTAGTTGTAATATATCGGAGGTCTTGCTTTGACTTGAGGGGAATGGTCCCCTTTTGAGCTTTCCTTCAGAACATCCCAAACATACACCTTCTTTCTCTACTCAGAATTCGAGCATCCTTGTCACAATTTGTCTTACACCGGGTAGAGCTTTACAATGAAGGTGGGCAAACCTCCATTGCCAAAGTTCGAATTGAAGAGATGTGTCATAATATATGACACCTAGCGGACTTCCATCGACCTGATATAATGAATCAACACTAAACCCAAAAGTAAAGGCATCTTTAACATTATTTTTCCATATACGTACCTTGCGATCGCTGAAGGTTACCTTGTAGCCTTTGTCTTCCATTGCTGAGATGGACACCAGGTTCTTTTTGAGGTCAGGTGATTTTAATACATCCTAGAATTTCTAGCCTTCTTGAATGGTTGTCCTCTTCCTTGATTTCTAACATTCCTTTTATCTTTTCTATTGAATTTTCCATCCCTTCGATTACCATGAGAGGGATTTTGATCAACGTCACGGTGAGAGTCGTTTCTATTAGGGCATTCCCTTGCATAGCGACCTGCTTTATCGCAGATGTAACATCATCATTTTCTTCCACCCTTAGGTCCAGCCTTTCCTTTTGATTTAGTCCCATAATTATTTATTTTCTTTAATTTCTCTGTTCTTCCATTTGTTCCTGGCAGTAGGAGGTGCATTTGATGGAGGCTCAACAATATTTCCTCTCACATGATCCAACACTCCTTGATCCTTAAGGGTTAGATCGATAGACATCTTCCATCCGTGATAGTCAGCTTTCTCATAGAGGTTGTCTTCAATAGGAAAGAGTGTTGAGGACCCCATCATCCTTTTAGGATAACCTTGCCAATCTTCTCTTCAGTGATTGCTCTTGCTCTTGCTCGGGCTTTGTCTTCACCTCATCTCTGGTTCCATGTTAAGTTATGGTATGTTCTATGCTTATAAAAGTTTACTTCTTTTTCTTATTATATTCCATAGATTAGCAATCACATGTACATACAGTAAAGTGTAGATAGAACATTAAACAATTGAAAGAAAACAAGCCAAGACAAGAGACAAAATATGTGGCGGCTAGCTAGGGACAAACCCCACAATGTGTGGGGAAACCCTTTGATCAAATATTCTTTTATCTTCAATAATTTAGTAAAGAGAAATAGTACAATAAATCTGATTTATATCAACAGTAGCAAACCCTAGATCAGCAGCATCAACATTAGCGACTTCATCATCAAACTAGGGCAGACGATATCTCACAAACCGACCGTCGGATCGGCTTGATTCCACCACCAAAAGTTGCCACTTCTAGAGGAGGTTTAGATGAACCTACATCGCAATTTAGATGAGGAGATATTCTAGTCCACATAGGTCAAACTTTAATTCTACAGTTGCAGCTTCAGTTTCGACAACTTTTGGCTTCAAATGTGTGAGGGAGAGACCCTTTTCTGCTTAGTAGAGAAGAGACTCTTTTCGGCACAGTAGAGAGAGATAGATGTGATGTGATGAGTGAGTCCAAATGAGGAGAATTTGTCCTATATTTATACACAACTTTGGTGTTTTAATAGATGCGATTGTTGGGCTTCTGAGCCTACATGAGTTTTAGGTCGGCTTGATAATAATTCCATAATCAAAATAAATTCATATCTCCATGAATACTTATCGAAATCAGATGATTTTTATATCAATCCTACACCTCTCGATGAGGGGAATCTAATAAAAATATTATCAGCCATGAATAAGATGACCCACATGAACTTTTTCCCTAGTTGCCAATTTTAACAATAACCATAACCATCTGCACAGACCAATCAAAATCAACATCATACATATAACATCAATATCTTAAATGAAGTGACCATAATCATCATGTGTATGACCATAATGCAAATAACAACAAGTTAACTATCATGCATGACTATCCGATGCATGTGCATATGATCGAACTGATTAAAAAACATATATAATGCATGTAACCATAACTACAATAGAATAATAAGCATGTATATATCCACAATGCATGTACAACCATTAACCATCATAACTTCATGCCCAACATACAAGCCTGTATGATGATATTCTCTTACCCAAGGTCTAGTGCTGCAACCTGGCCTTGATAATTTGCTTCTCTTTTTCTATCTTAGCCAACACATTAGCATCATGATGACACAAACTGTAAAAATGACTATCACAATATATGCATACTATCACATAGACAACTAGCATGCATGCATGACAAACATATTTAGCCTATCTAGTCCAAGTGTTTGAACCTAGTAGCTATGATACCATTATGTGGTATTAGATATCACCCAAAGAGAATGGAGACCTGCTATGATATTTCCATCCAACCACCCCTCCCATATCTACTTGCTTTCATTGGCCTGCTAGGGTTAACATGCGATGAGGTCTACTGTGATATGACCCGACCTCCTAGATCACCTTAAGGAAATCAAGTCAACAAAATGAAACCTTACTGACCTTCCTCAGGAGCTACAATACACTTAGGGACTAAACCACCCCTCTAGGTACCCAAACCATAAGTCATATTTCCCTTTTAGTGACATGGGTCCCTAGACGCTTGCTTGAAAAGAAATCCATGCAACTATAGGCCTCCAACCACATGCATAAGCCTACGAGGTAGCAAATGCAACCCATAATTTCTAGTTCTGAGCGTGCGACCCTAGCATCAGTGCTACCTTTTCAGGGCTTGTCTCTAGACCACTACCCAAAACATAATGATACTTTAGGAAATGATAAAAAACATTAAGACAAATCCATTCATAAAAATTTGAACAAAAAATTGACCTAACCATGCCTAACCATGACACAAACTTCATCAAACATATGGTGAACATGTAATCTACAGGCCATAAATTCCTATCTGAACATAGGGGTATGAAACTTATCTGTGATTCATCAAGAAGGTTTAATTCCCTCTCATAATGAATACAATAACATTTGTTACCTTATGCTTTCAATAGCCATTCATCAAATAGTCTAAACATATCAAGAGCCATAGCTAGAACCTGTTATGAAGCCATTCTTATAACCAACATTTAACCAGAATAATAACCATGATAGAACAACCATCAAATACACATAATAACAAGTAAAAATACTCAAGATTACAATAGGTAAATGGATATTATTAACATATTCAAAATCCAACCAAGTAAGGGACTTTCACGTACCACCCGACCATAGATTTGGCTGAACCAAATCTTTCTTTCAACCAATCACCTCCACACCATATTCCAAGAATGAATTTGGGATCTCACGGAACAAATAAAATAAAACCAAACTAGGGCTTCCAAAGGCCAACTACCTCAACCCTTAACTAGTGATTCCACCTCACGGTCAGACATCACTAACCATAACCATATCGGTCTCTACTTAATATGTCCAAGGCTCCAGAGAATTTGTTCCAACCATAACTCTAGGAACTAGTAACTCAACCGACAACCTTGCAAGGGTCTAGAGAATTTATCCAACCGAGCACCAGGACTAATAAATCAACCCACCAAAGGCTCCAATGTGTTTTTCCAACTTAGGCTCTAGGAATAGAAACTCAACTCAATCTGTTCTAGTGCTTCAAGAGCATTTTTTGAAAGAAATGGCTCTAGGAACTAGTAACTCAACACACATCTATAAGGAACCTCAACATCAATCAAAAATAAAAAAATGGGAAAACTCACAACACCATGGCTATCCAAGAAATGGCAAGGAAAGGCTAAACCACTGTCATTCCAGGAAATGCTCCATGCCAATGAAAACACATGACCAAGAAACCACAAGAATGTATCTTTCATGCCAAAACTAGAATGGAAATCATACATGCAACTCAATACTTGCAAAGCAATCCAACTGTAGCTGCTGATCAAATTGTTCCCTTGCACTTTCTTGCTCTTATTTTACTTCTTTCTCCAAATCCAAGTGAATACTAGATTGATCAAATAATTCTCCAAGAATTATATAAGTGTAAAATAGTATGAGGGAGAGAGTGTGTTGGATACCTATACCAATAGGTTTCATATTTCATGATTGGCAAATTCAAGTGCCAAATATGCTCCACTTTGCTGCTACAAAGGTTCCATATTTGCAAAAGAAAACAAGGTGTGTACATGCCTCCAGGCCTATTAAAATTTTTATGGATGACCCAACAGTCTAATCTGGGTCATGCCATGTTTTCAATTTATGTTGTAGAATAGAGAAAGAAATCTGTCCAAACTGTTTAATCTTGGCATATCAGTAGTTAGGCAGAGAAAATGAGGTTCCCAACTGCTTAATCTGGGGCCTTGGGAGAAATAAGGGTAGTGCTAGATAGGAAAGTAAATGCAAAAAGCCAATGAAAAAGAAAAGGCACTCAAGGGGTTTGCAAGTCCAAGTGCCCCCACCAAGAAGAAATAAAAATGCTAGGCAAAATAGTTGGGTAGGTAGATGGGGTTGCAGAAATGATGTTCCTCCCAAGATCAACTTTGCTAAGCAAGTACAGGCAAAACTACACAGTGGAGCATGTCTAACTCCCCTCTCTCCCTTTGTTTACCACTCATAACTAACACCCCTGCACCAGGTATGATCATAAGGGATACTCAAAGCTTAATGTGGGTTATTATGGCCTTTAGAAGCCACATTTCTTGTGTAAAGTTCTTTTCATTTTGATCTACTCTTTACACTAAGTTGTTTTCAAGAAAACTTAGTAGTATTGGTCTTCATTCACATTTTTCCCCCCTCATTAACCTCTAACTCTATTATCTAGCTCCCTATACTTCACCTCCCCTATTATTATAACACCATGGTGTAAAAACCCCAAACAATGTATAAATATCCCCTCCTTGGCATTATAACCATAATTTCCACTCCCAGGGCATTGAATTAACATCTGGTTAAGGTCAAGAACCCAAGTCTAACCCCTTTTGTCCATCTGAGCCTATCTACCTAGTCAACTCTCCATTTTTCGCCTAAAAACCCTTGGAGAAACCCTTTTGAGCACCCTTATACCACTAAAAGGCAAAAAATATGATGAAACCTACCTTCCCCGCCTTATCCTAAGGTCGGGAGCCAATATGCGCCTTTTTCCATATAAATCCATCAAAACCCGCTTATCCTAAGTTTTACCTTCATATGCCTTGTGTGAAAAATTGCATGAAAAACCTTGTTTTTTCCTTTTCCTAATGTCGTCGGGAAAATATGATTTTATTAAAGAAAATCATTAAAAACTATTGAAAATCATTCATAAACCGAAGGGTCCCGCCAGGCGCACTTGCCGATAAATATTATTATTTTAAGCCGCTCATTAACACTATCCACCGTGTAGCCTACTGGCCCGATATCCGTCAGATCGCGGCCTTTCCAGATCAATGGTTATTATGGGTTTCGGAGGGGCCCGACGTCCGACCGTTAAAAAATATTGAATTTATCCTCCGCGCAGATTCCTTGCCCGACAGCCGTCAGATCGCGCGCCTGCAATCCAACGGTTCTCGTGGATTTCGGAAGGCCCCCGATGTCCGACAGATATCGTCCGATATTTGTCAAAGGATGATGTCACGCGGGGACACGCGTAGCTCCCAAACTCCGTCGGAGCCCCCTCTGACAGATTCCTTGCTGTGTAGGAGGGGGCCCGATATGACGACACCTGTCCGTCCGCATCACCATCCTGTTGTCGCCTACGTCAACACCACGACCGCGCACACTGCCCTCCATTCGTCCACTTGGCCGCCACCTCATCGCCTCCCTGGACTGGTCTCAGGCTGCCACGTCACCTGATGACGTCCTGCTGACGTCATCCGATCCGGACCCACTTGCTGACGTCATGCTGACGTCACTCAAAAAAGCGCGCCAATAAGCCAAAAAGCCATATTTTGACGATTTTTCGTGTTTTTATCATTTTTTCGTAAAAAGCACCTCTGCTCTCTCTGCATGCACATTACGACGAACAATTCGCCAACCAACTCCAGACCACCCACAGAAGTTCAAAGCGCACACCCAACTGTTGCTTCGTCCCGAGCAACTTGTTAAAACAGGTATTTACCCACGAACCTCCTTGCAACCTGGTTTATTCACAGTGAATTGTAAAAAATACCCAAACACGGCACAAGCTTAAGAATTCACCACAAAACCAGACATATCTAGCTCCCCTTCAGAGAAATTAACGGTCGAATTGCACTGGAAGAGCCATTTTCACACTAGAAATTTTAGGAAAAACCCTTCTCTGTTCGCGCAGTCGTAAACCATAGCACATAACCTGCTCCTGAATTATCAAAAGAGGTCTGATAAACACGGTGAATAACCTTCACAGAGTGCCAAACAGTATTTCAATTGCTGTGAACCTCTTCTGCAACCCTGCATTCCTCTGAAAATCTTCTTTCTCAGATAACACGTTCTTTATTTATCAATAAGAATTCAAGCTGACATGGATACTCCTAAGGCATCAATAGCCCTCAATGTTACCCCCCTGAATGCTCCCCAGAGAGAGCTCGAGTGGCAGGATTTGGCAGACCTTGATTACCAAATCTCAGAGGACATCCCATCCAAATGCACGTTCCAAATTCATCTGTTAAACGAGCTCAGAGCCAGACATAGAGATGGAAATGATATTCTAGGCATTTGGGAGTCCTCCCTCCCAATCTTCAAACAGCCTCAGGTCAATGAGTTCCCTGACCTGATTCACTTATGTGCTGTCTGCTATGACCCCATGCAGAGGGCTGTGCTCAACCCTGAAGGTGCAGTAGTGTTCTATACAACCCCTGAGGCCATCAGGGAGATGCTCCAGTTCAAAACCCAGAAGGAGTTGGTTCCCTTGTCTCTGCTGGACCTGATCGACCAAGGAGCCAAGGTACTAACAGAAGCACAGATCCAAAAGCTGAATCAATTGTTTATCACAAACTCTGACACAGTGCTGCACCCTCCCATTTTTGATGGCTACCTAAATCAGCTGGGTCTGGACCTGGCATACATGATAAGCTCAGTTTTGGGATACAAATCAATGGAGTTTATTGAGGAAACTGTATTAGTGATGATGACAACGTTTTCCCCCGGTAAGACCCCCATTTGTTATGATTATGCTACATATATCTCAGACAAAATACATGAGCAATTTCTACACTTGTCCAGAGAGAAGGTGTTCAGATACACCTCATACATTTATCATCTCATTTTGTACCACCAACATGAGAAGTTCTCCTTTGAGATCAAGAGAACGGATGCAGCAGGCAACCCTAGGTCAGTGGTATACTGGACCTCAGTCTTCCACATCCTCACATACTCTCCATACACTTACTCTGAGTTCATAGACCTGTTCATCCATCCAGCTATGTCTCTCTTTGTAACTTCACCCCTTCCAAGACTATCTGATGAGACGCAGAGGATTTTGCAGTTGTCCAGTGCCTACAGTATAGGGGATTGGTACTTCTACCAACACTTCACTGTGATCAGAATATATGGGTGTGAGCTGCGCCCATACGAATTGCCCAGGTATGTGCCTATGAGACTCTTTGCCTTGGAATATTTCAGGCAATTTGGCAATGCTGATCAGGTGCACTTTGCAGGAAGGGGTAAAAAGGCACAGCTCAAAGTGAGAAACCAACTTGGCCACTTTATCTTAAACAAAAGAGAAGGATGGAAAGAGGCAGACAGGATGCTAGAAGGCCTTGGCCTAAAACAAAGCTTCCTTTGGAAGCCCTATGACCCAAATAACTTTATATCCTTGAAAATACAGAAATGCAAGCTCTCTAGCTATGAGCATGAGAGCATGCTCCACATTCAAAGACATGCCAATCAACCAAAGTGGAGAAGAAACACAGTAGAAGAGCCTGTGACTCAAGAAGAGCTAGTTGAAATAGCTAAAACGCATTTGTTAAAAATGGCCGACTTAGAATGTCCTTCTCAGGTACTTGCTCTCCCAAAGCCTCAAACAGCAGCAGTTGCTTCATCTTCTGCAACACAGCAGGAGGCAGTGCTAACCACAGGACAGAGCAAAGGCAAGGAAAAGATCATGGAAGAACCACAGGGCCAACAGGATCAACAACAGCAGCCCCAGTAGGAACAGCAACAAGCAGACCAACAGGGTCAGGAAAAGCAAAAAGGAGAGGCCCAGATGGCTACCCAAGAACAAACAGCGCCAGTGGCACCTCCGAGGCAAGACTCTAGGGTTGATTCCTCTGTCCTCCAGACCCCTCAAAGGGAGGACATTAGCAGAAAGAGAGAAAGGGAGACTCCCCTCACTGAAACAATAGAGAAGAGGCAAAGATTAAATCCCTTCTCAGAGGAGGAAATTCCAAGCATGGAGGCCTCTGCCAGCTCCTTGCAACAGGAGCAAGACAGGGCAGCATTGGGAGAAGTGAGCTCCTCAGGGCAGCAACAGGGAACAGGTGCAAGCATAAAACAACAGTTCAAAGATGCCAAAAGAAGGAGTGAGCCAATAAAGATTTGGCTCTACAACCACCTACTAAACATGGCACCTGCAAACCAATAGAGGCTCATGTCTGCATTTGATGTGCAGGAAGGAAAGATGACAATGAGCCACTTCACTCCAACAGTGCAGCAACCACAAACAGCTGCAGACTACATCATGACCAATCTGGAGGTCCTGTCAAAAGACATCCACCCAATGGATCAGATTGAGCTCCACAAACAGACGGGTGAGATGGTCTATGCCACCTTGGCAGATAAGACCTTAGTCAACTACAGGCTGCAGAATATCCTGAACAATACTGCAGCACAGCTTGAGTTGGAGAAGACTTCCTCTCAAGCTAAGGATAACATAATTAAAGCCTTAGAGGAAATGATAATAGAGTTTGGGCATGACCCCAATGATGTTAAGGGTGTACAACAAGTCCTCAAGCTGAGGGATGCTGATATGGCAGCAATAAAGAAGAAACTGAAAATCCCACCAACTCTCCACCCACTAACGGATGAGGTTGCCCAGCAGAGGCAAGAAAAGGATGCAGCTTCCTTACTAATGGCATTATACAAGGAGCTCATCCAAACATAATAAAAGCTGTAGGAATCAGAAGCCACATTGGAAGTAGCATTGCAGCAGAAGGAGGCAGGGCAGTCCTCTCAGCCACCTCCAGAAACAATAAATCTTGAGGAAACCCCTCAAGACACTGCCCCTCCTAGCCAACAAGTGCAGCCAGAAGCTCCAACTACCACAACACCAACCACCTCAGCACCAACAACAGAGCAGGCTGAAAGCCTGGACATGCAAAAGCTGAGGAAAGAAATACAGGTACTGGAGTCCCAGATGTCTGAGCTAAGCCAAGCCCAGGACAACCTGGCAAAAATAAATGAGAAATATGACAAATCAAAGAAAAATGTGGCTGAGAGGGAAAGGGAGGTAAAGGCCCTGAAAAAGAGGATTGCTGAGCTAGAAAAAGAGCTCACATTGGATAAAGTCACAGCAGAGCTCAAAAGGGTCATCTGTACCACTATTGGCCAGTCAATAACAAACCAGTGGGAATATATAGAGGCCATATATGAGCAAGTGGCACTCATAGGCAGAGCACGAAAAGAAATGCAGAGGGCAAGGGCATCTCTAGGCAATATGCCTGAGATTGTCCCCAAGATGATAGAAGTGCTGAACTACAGAACAAGTTCCCAGCTGGTAAGAATGGGGATTGGAAACAAGACTGAGACTATCTCCTTAATCAAAAGAGTCCTGACAATGAGAGACCTGATTCAGACCCTGAACAGAAGAATCCAGGATATGCAAGCTGATATCAACAAATTTCAGAACAGGATTCTGGCCTTGCAGGACAGGGGGCTCCCCAGCATATTAGATCCTTCAGGAAAATTACTCTCCCATGAGAAATATGTCAAGAGAGTAAGCAATTTTGCAGCAACACAGATTGCAGAGGCACCTAGTACATCTGCAGAGGTAGGCCCAGTAACAGGGCAAATTCTTTTTGATAGAGTAGATAATTTATTTTTTATTAGAAATGAAATTGCACATTTATTTGATGAGCCACCTCACTTCTATAAGTATACAGAGGCTGATAAGACCATAGGGTCAATTTTGAAACATCAGTTGCCTTCATCAGATACATGGGAGGAATTGATTCGATTACTGTTGAACCAAAGTCAGTAATCGCGGTTTTTTCTTCACCAAACAGTTTGAATCTCATACATGGCAGGACAAAGACACATCAGCAGGTATGAAGACAGAGGCTGAGCCAACTCAGCACAGGTAGTCAGGCCACAACAGCAGTATCAGCAGTCACAGGTGGTAGGGCCGAGAAGACATAGAAAGTTGCAGCTACACAACCACGTCATTCAGCAGTTATGCCAAGCGCTCAACCGACTCCGTGAGCCCCAAAGGTCAATATTGCTCTGACAGGAGTTAAGAGCCTTTATAACTCATTTAAGATTGTAATAACTTCTCATCTGCAAGCCCTGTACGAGTAAAAGAAGATATTTTCTCTCTCAGATGACTCAATGCCTGAGATATTTTGTAATAAACCTCTATATATTTCCCCTCGCAGTTGTTAGCAGGGGTTGGACTCCGGATGTAAGAAATCTCCTGATATCTATTCTGTTACTCCTCTATTGTAAATCTTCAGACAACTAATACAAAGGATGATGGGATTTCCAAAAGCATTGTGTTTCTGATGTCTGGCTGGTGTATGGCTAAAAGTTGCAGGATTCCTGTGTATTCCATGACTCAATAAGTTTTCTTGTTACTCTTTGTTATATATATGTTCATTATACTTTCATATATCTTTCATGTTTCCATGTACTCATATCTAAGTAGCAAGGAAAAAGAATAGTCTCAAGACTTAATCATTGATTACCTTGAGCTCAATCTAAGCTATTTCATATGTTTTCTTCAGATATGGTAACGAAAGAGTAATTCTTAAATGCTACCTTTCACACCATATCATCACAGTAATCTATTTGTTTTAGGAATTCAAGTAATTGCTCCTAAGTAATAGACCCCTTTCCCACTACCCAACCCAGTGAATAATTCTTAAATGCTCTTTGCTAGTTGTTTCTCATTTCACCCTCACAATTTACAGTTTGTTTTATGAAATACATACAGGCCCTGTAATCCCAGCATCACTTAAGCTAGGATCTCAAAGATACAACAGCTACAGACCCCATTGCCCAATGGATTAGTTTCACCTGCAGAAAACACTCTAAAAGATATCAGAATCATCCTCTCAACCAAACATAAAAGACAATCAAACATTCACTTCATAACTAGCCTAAAAACTCCATTAGAATAGTGACAAATCATAAAGAGAGAGCCCTCTCTGATTACAACTTGGCTAGAAGTGTAGTCCAAAGATTGGTTAGTAGTTACCCCGGCCGTATTCCCTTGGGAGTCAAAGGGAACAACCTGGGTGTTAACAGAGTGAATATAAGATATCTTCACCCAAAAAATATCAAAAGGCTATGAACTGATCCTCATAAGCCTTTTTATCATCGAGGCCTCTATGTTCTTCATTTTCCTCTATTTTTCCTTCAATTTTCCTCTCATGCAATTTCGTGACCTTTCATCTCCCTTTTCTCTTATTTTCATTTATTCTCTTAAATAAAATATCAATTAACGTCTATTTTCATTTTCAATGACTTTTCCAATGCATTTTCCAATTTCCCTTAGCCATAACAATCCAAATGAACACCCACTAGGATGTTTTTCCCAATATTCAAGTTGGAATACATGTCCTATGACCTTGGTCTTATTTTATTTTTACATGGAAAATTAACCAGGGGTTGTTACAAACCCCTCCCCCTTGGGGGAACATCATCCTTGGTGTTCAATGACACCTATGACCAGAAAAACACTAAAAATAAAACATATTGCCTATGGATATTTATAACCCAACTCGTTGCAATATTTACAATGGCGATTGCTGAAAACATAATAATCACACCATTTACAGGAGCTTTATAAGACGACTCATTACGATATTTACAATAAAAACCACATATACTTATGCACTTTTTCTTCATCCAAAAAATAACCATATTGTTTAGGGAGCTCGATCTCGATACAGTACTTACAATAAACACACATATACACATATGCATATTTTCTCTAACCAACAAATAAAAGGATACGATGGCTGCATCAATCAACAAAGGAATCTAGAGGCTCACACCTCCACCCTAAAAAGTAGTACCGGGATTCACCTCCTTCCCAAGAAGTCCATAATCCATTACCAAAGTCAAACCTGCATCAAATTTCCAAAACTACAATCCTTGCACTACTTGTTCTCTCAGGGGAAAATTATTAGCCCATTGTTCCAATGCACACTCCCAATGTGTACCTGATTCCATGTGGTGATGCTAATGACCAAAATAAATCCATTCCCTGGCCTTCCCTTCTATGCTACATAGTCCCTTAGGTGATCCGTTCACCCCCTTCTGTGTAGTCACTCACCTTCCAAGTTCCCCGACATCCCTTTCCCGAGCGATCCATCCCTTGGTAAGGTTTCCTTGCATCAGAAGGTCAACCAACCTGTTATCACTTAAGAAATCTGATATATGAAATTTCTCATCCTAGCCCGATGACAAATGTCAATGTTAGTCTAAGTTGATTTCAGTTTTTCCTTAAAGTCTAAAGTTTTAGGAGTTCATGAGTCAAGTGTATTCTTATCTACCATTGGTTCACCCTCATTCACCATTGATTTCATAGCCATGTGTCACTTTGTTATCCACCACAAAGTCTTTTGGTAATTGCGTAGCGCATGCATTCTTTTTAAAGTGTTTTCACAGCGTATTTACTTTGTTTAGCAGATTCGCAGTGCAAAACCTTATTAGGTGATTTCGCAGCGCATCATTCAAATTTCAAACTAACCACACTGCGAAATCAGGGATTCGTGCATGCCACAGCGAATCTTTCCCAAATTTCAAATCCGTTAGGTAAATAAGTGGCTGCGTCATCTTGTGTCATTTCATGTACTCCACTTATCACGTTCCACCACCCATTGCCATTATCACCACCATTAGATTTGTTGATACACACAGATTACCATTTCCAAGAAAAGCCACCTTGCACAAGTCTTAATGATGATTTTAAGCCTTGCATGAATAACAAATCTGCAAGATTGCAATTTGAAAGATTATAAACGACAAGATTTCAATTTTAAATACAATTGTAATCAAGCGAGGCAACAAATTTAGGCGAGGCAGATTTTCAAAAGAAGCTGAGTTTATAGTTCAAATAGAGCTAGTATTCCTTGCTTTCAGATCTTTAAGATTTCATGGAGAGATTAATAGAGAAGAAAGAACACAGATCAGACAAATGTTTGAGGAATGAGCCTAAAGGCTTGGATATAACACTGAAGAATAAAGAGGTGGAGAAGGAGTTTAAAAAAGCCTGGTGTTGGAATTTTTTGCAGGAAGTTACAAGGAGGGCATGCACAGGTGACCAAAGAATTTGTGCTTAATTTCACAGGATTAAATTCAAAGGTGGCTATGATGGAATTGCAGGTCTCGCCAGAGATGATATCCACTGTGACAGAGATTCCACGAGGGCAAGAGAACTGGTTCAAAAATTTCAAATTTGACATGAATCCATGCAAGGAGTTTTTAAAAAAGGAGTTTGTAAATTCAGATTTGAGTAAGTCAGTGCCTAGGAGTTATGTCAAAGAGTCCTATGCACATTTATTCACCTGTATACAAAAATACCTGACTTGCAAAGGAAGGTATAACAAGGTGTATTCGTACCATTTCAAGCTCCTTTTTCATTTTACAGGGAAAGTTTCCATTGATCTACCTTTTTACCTATTTCGCAGTTTGAGTAAGATGTGTGACAAAGTACAATTGAGGAAGGAAGCTTGTGAAACTTCCCTATTTCATCATGGCTTGATTAAACTACTTGTCTTACATGATCTTCAAAAGGTAGGCAAAGATTGGAATTCATTTATTTTTATGGCTGGTTTCAGAAGCCAGACTGGCCTCAGTCCTCTACCTGCAAGAGATCTTACAACATCAGGTCTTCAAATAGAAACAAGAGCTAAGAGATTTCCAAAATTAAAGGTGAGGAAACAAGTGAGAGAGTCAGTAAAGCCACTGATCATTCAAGATACACCTCAACAGTCAACTAAAGAAAAAGCTCAAGTCAAAGAGATTGCACCTGAAGCAAGCACAGCTGAAGTAGTCTCAAGGAGAAGAACAAGAAGTCAGATGGCTAAAGAAAAAGTTAAGGCAGTATCTGTTGAAGAAAGTCCAGTTTCGAAGGGAAATCTAAACGATTTATTGTAGGCAATTGACTTTGAGGAGTCCCTACTAGTTCAAGATGAATTGATGCAGTCAGAAAAAGAGAATACAAAGAAAAAAAAGCCTCAAAGAAACTTAAATTTGATGAGAAAGTTGAACAATTTGTTTCAAACCCAGGAGACCCATAACAAGCAGATTTCAGCAAGTATAGGAGGTACCACCAAGAACAGAAGAAACAGGGGAAGAGATACAACGCCATCAAAGAAAGGACAAAGGCAAAACAGTCGCCATATATAAAGAAGATAGTATAGAAGACTTGAAAAGAAGATTGGAATCAACTAACCTTGAGATTGCCAGACTGAGGAAAGCTGCCAGAAGACATGCCATCATACAAGCTAATTATTACAGAATTAAAACCTTATGGGAAGAGAAAGCAACTTCAGAGGTGGTTGACTCTGATACTCAATTCCATACTTGGACAGTACCGACAATCAAAGAAGAAAAATTCATCAGGTTGATTAATATGCAATTAAGAGCTGGGAACAAGATTACGAAGAAACAAATCGAAGATTTAAAGGCACAGTTAAGCTAGCTAAAGGAACCTTCTAAATGAAATCCCATTTCAAGTAAGATTATGTTTTGAATTTTGATGATTTTGCTTAGTCTCATCTTCTTGAAGAATTCTACATGTCCATTCAGTTTTGGAAAGTCTTGGAAGAGTTGAAAGGAGGTTTTGATAACAAAGTGCTCAATTAATAAAGTTTTCGGTTGAAAACTATGTTTTTTAAACAACTCAGTAGTTTCGTAGCGCGCTACGAAACTGTTGAAGGTGATGATTAAAGCTCAGCAGTTTCGTAGCGCGCTACGAAACTGCTGAAGCTAAAGAATCCAATACAAATCAACCAGTTTTGAAACATAAGTAGGAAATTTTGAAGAATGAATATATGCAAGGAAACATTCGAAGCTGCAGCAATTAATCAGGTTAAGACAGGTGGAGAAATATGGATTTGGATCCAAATTTGAATTTTGTCATAAAGTGAGCACTTTAATCACGGTTCAAATATGTTAAGGCAGCTTAAATGAGTTTTTGTTTTAAAGGGTAGTGGACAGCACATCAAGGACGTAGTCATCTGTCACATTTGGAAAACAAAGATGAAAGACCTACTTCTGTTGATTCGAAAACCATAAAGACCGATGAGCAGGGGTTGTTTCCTATATTTCAACACGATGGGAAAGATGTGGCATAAAAGACAAGCATGGAGTCTTAAACCTCCATCACAGCCAAACTAAAAGGGAACCAGGTGTCAAGGAACGGGAATCATTGTAACCAACGCTATTATTAGCTTGGCATGGTATTAAAATCCTACTAGATTTAGATCTCTGAAAAGTCCAGTTAAAGTTTGTTACATTTAATAGGCATTTAGAAGTGGATTAGGTGTCATTAGAAGTAGATTTCGAGTTTCCCTCATGCTTGAGGAGAAATCTCAATTAGATAGAAGAACTCTATATATTGCTGGAGCAGAAATGTAATAGGGGTTGGAAAATTTATGAAAAAAAACGCTGATATTTGGCTTATGTAATACTCTGTTTCGATAATACATGTTTAGCTTTACTTCTCAGGATTCATGAGGGATTTGATGTTCAGAATGTATTATGTTGTCCTTTTCCTAATTCTTGTAGTGGTATGAATGTGTAATCACTTAGAATTCACTTGAGGTGCTCTAACTTCCTGTATGCATTCATAGACTGTGTGGTTCTATCTGAGTTGATATGTTCTGAATATTTTAAATGCTGAATGCCCTGACTTCTATGTAAGGTTGAATTCATTGTCATATTGAGATGTTGTTGACTCCATAAGCCCAATGGATAGTTGCTAAATGTGTTTCCACCATTCATATTTTTACATTTGTTTCACAAGAGTTAGCCATCTTAACTATAATCAAAATCATTAACCCTTCTTGAGAGAGCCCTCTCAGGTTGAGGAGGCTAAGCCTCAGCCTAAAGTAGGTTTGAAATAGTTACTTGAGGTCTTCCTGGTCTGCAGCCTTCCAGGGTCAGATTTTGAGATAACACAACCAAGGCATATACCACCCTCAAAACCATCATACCTTTAATAACATGTTCATGGAAATCAATTGACAGTATTGGGTACCACTATCCCATAATGGACCTAATCATGAATACTTTACCAACACATTGCTTCCTATCCAATTCTTTTTTGTTGTTGCTGCTAATTCTTGCAGTTAGTTTCAACAACCCCAAACCATGCATTTCCTCGCTTTCCTGTACCAATCACATAATTTCCATTAGACTAAAAAGGAATTGAAATAAATTCAAACCATACCTCATTAATGGCCTATCAATAAGGTATATTTTCAATAATGTTTACTTCCTGTCACAACAAGTCAAACTAGCTCTTTGTTCAAATCATGTATAAACATATCACATCTAGTTAGCTCAAAAAAAACCATCATAATCAGAATCATAGATCATGTGTAATGTTGTGCTTTAAAGCATTGTTTCCTGTAGCCTTGGTACTGGTGTAAGGACCATGTCGGAGTGGTCTGAGTTTCTGATGGGTTCTGGTAAGGTGTTCTCTCTGTAGATGTGACCAAACTTTGTCGCCCACCTGAAACTTGTGTGGTACCCCTGTGGGGGTCCAAATGGGATAGGTGGGTGGCCACCGACATCCACCTGGATCACAATGCCTTTTCTTTAATCACGTAAACATACACAATGTACATCACATGTATAAATAAACACGGTGTACCACAAAATACGTACACTTACACCCGATATACAACACAACATATACAACTACACCCACTGTACACACAACACGTACACCTACACTTGGTGTAAAACACAACACATATGTTGATTTTTGAATAGATTGGGAGGTACTCCAAGCCTTATGGTTTGGAATTTGGAGGTAGCACCACAAAAGTCATTTGTGAGCTTGGAACCCAAGGCTGGGGTTTTTCACCCATCAATGTTTGGGCCAAAACCATGAGGCATTTTATGCATGTGATGGATGGAGATGATAGACGACGTTGAGGAGAATCCAACATGATGAAAATCATTGAAATTCGAGTTGTAGATGATGAGTTATGAATTTTTGAATGTTACTGTTGGATTTTGCATGTGTTGGTCAGGTTGGCCCAATGTTTAGAAGAATAATAATAGTTGTACATGCCCATGAAGAGACATTCGATGGATCCCTCCTTTAGATTATAAAAAGGAGGTGCATGTGAGATAATTTCTCATCATCCATGAGCAAACAAGTCAAGGGATCTTCTTTGAAATTGAGCCGCAGGTCAAGGAGTAGGATAGTGAGGTAGAAAATATGCTGTTTGGGTGAATTAAGGACTATTTTACCTCTACAGTGAAGGCCGAGTACACTTGGAAGAGTTTCGAGTGAATTGGGAGGAGATCTAGGTAGTGTAAGTGCATTTTGAAGCTGCTTTTTGTCACAGGTATGGGCCGTAGACCTTCCTGAAGTTACAACAGGTGTATGTGATCCCTGCTTAAGGAGGAGGAGAGGTGTAACACATTATATTGGTGTTGACGGTGCTGGACCTGCCAACATGTCAAGGGATCTGCCTGGTAAGAAGTCCCAACCAGACCTCAGACCGTTTGGAGTAGGAGTCCCAACAGTGGGTAGTAAAGTAGTGCCTTGACCGTGGTAGCGCACAGAGGTAAGTATGACAATTTTTTCGGAAGCAGGTGTGTGACCTTGCAGTGAGTCAAGTGAGATGCATGGGGGTTCTAACACACAAAGGGGAAAATAAAGTGTGTCACTTAGAAGCTTGTAATAGTACGCAACCTGAAAGGAACACACGAGCAGAATGAAATCACAACCTGGAAGTAGAACAGTCCACAAACCAATGTGACAGATTAACACAACAACACGTCTTCAACAAGATTCATGTAATTACATACAAAATAGTTCATACACAAATGCGTAAGTTAAATAACATACATTGCTAAACTAACCAAAATAGTCAAACTACAATAACAACATATGCATGAAAATGAGTTGGCTCAATTATATTATTAAGTGAAAGTTCTATCCATAAATTCACCATTAAAAGTCACTAGCCCCAATAGTGGAACATTAGTGTCAACACTTCCTACTCCTCCAAAGAGATGTACTCGCTCTACGCTATGGAGAAGCCAAGGATCATCACAAATACCCTCCAAACCTTCTCTAAGAAATTCCTAGCCAAAATCTTGGCTCCCAAAAGCCTGTACTATGAGTTATGAGTTTCTATATGTAACAAAGGGTGGGGTGACCCTTGACATTCCCCTATGAATCTTTAATACCCTCATGACTCTTCACATTACATAATGACTATTCACATTCCACTAATGACACTTGGAATTTCACTTACAATATATTTACATATAATAATACATTTTCCACATCTACCCATGTGAGACAAAATATGCTAGAGACAACCTAATAAGACACAATGCTATGACTCCGAAGTTTGGGGCAATACCAACTCGACAACCTCCACTTGATGATTCTTGGTCATGTACTGATGCCAAGCTTGGTACTATGATATGATGTCCCCAAACTGCTTGATGGTGTCTTCCTGATAACGACCTCGTGCCTCCATAGTTTCTAGGTATATTTTATTGGAACTTGTGTCCATCTCATCTTGAATCATGTGCAACATGGTGTAGACCATGACATGACCACCAATGTGCTTTTGCATGTTTGGTGTGCTCAACTCCAAGTCATCCTTGGTGGCCTCTCACCTTAGCTACTCCATGTACCCGTCAACCTCTAACTAGACTTAGTTCTTGTGGTTAGATTTGGTCAGGGAACCTGCATCTGTTCACTCTCTTCCTAATTTGCTGGAATTTCTGGCTCATCAACCTATATTGGCACTATTTTCTATGTCATTGCACCTTGCTTTTGTTCTTCTTCTTGTTTCTGCTTCTTTTCCTATTCTCTCCTTATCATCTCCCGTTATTCCTTTGGTTCTTGTTATGCTTGTTGCGATCTCAGTTCTACTACTTGCAAGCTCTTCTCTTCTCTCTTCCTCTACTCTATTGTCTATTTCCTCTACTTCCTTTTGCTTCCTTCTATCAAAGCTGCTTGCATGAAGATTGAATGCGCTTTCGTTCTACAACTTTGTTCTCCCTTTATTATGTTAGTAATTTCTTCTTTCCCTGATCTTGTACTAGATTTCTGCCTTCTTCCACTATTGCTAGTCTTGCTGTCATGTTAGTGTTGATTCCTTTTCCATAAACAGTTGGGAATCTGCATATATTGGCAAGTAAACTGGCACTTGCTCAACTGATTCCCCATTACTACTTTCAGTGGTCACTCTTGAAACAACTATTTTTGTTTCCATGGTATAATCACTGCTAGAGAGAAGTGCTTCATGAGTATGGTACACGTGGGACCAAAAGGACACTCATGGCAAGAAAACACTATCTCTTACAAATCTAACTTTACATCATCATCAAGTAGTAACGATGGCAATTGATGAGAGGAAATGCACAGTTTTGACTGACAAGTGGTGACTGACTAACCGTGGGAACTGCGCACAACACAATCCTAATAGTTAGTGTGGAAGCTTGATGATTGGAACTACGAAATGCATAGTTCACTCTGGGCTAGGGTTTGGGAGAGATTGCACATTATTAGTGACCAGGCTGGGAGACTAGCTCCTAGAATCGCAGTGCACATTTGGTGCTAGTGCAAGACAGGTCCTGCACAATTCCATAAGCCAAGGCAAAGGCCTTGAGCTACCATATTGCGTAGTGCATGCAAGTGAATGTGAGATACAGGCAAGGGGAGCCCAGATCTGTTCATGGGGAGTGTGAAAACAAGCAGATCTCAAGGATGATGTGAGGATTAGTAGCAAATCTGACTAAGTGTAGATGTATGCATGTGAAAAAAATACAAAAATTGATTAAACTTAAGGAACATGAGGCATGTGAAGGGATTCGACGCAATGACATTCATTGGTACAAAATGGGAAAAATCATGCGATATTTGAGAAATGCAATATATAACTTGAAAGAACACCCTATGAGCTACAACAAGTTAAAACACTAGCAATCGTTCAATAAAATGACTGAAACAACACTCTCACAAGCTAAACAACAAAACACGACGGAAAAAGCAGCAAAAGGTGATAAAAACAAAAATCACCCCAAAAAGCGATGACAATGCTCCGAAGGTTCCTTGATCTCCTAGGGAAACTAGATCTTGATGATCGAATGTATAAGTGAGCTCTAGAGGAATCCATTACATAGATTTGAGAAAAATGGAGTTCATGACGTGTATGATCGAGATCAAGGACAACAAAGACCCCTGGAAAAAATTTCTAAAGATGGCAATGTGTCACCTTAGGGAAACTAATTATAGATCCCTACTTCCTAGGGATGATTTTTCTCTTAGCTTCTTGCTTTTCAAGAAAATGCCGTGCACTTCCCAAAAAGATTGCATAGTTATAGGAAGGACTAGGTAACTCTCTGGTTCATGCACTGAGTAGTTTTTTAGCGCAATATGTTCTGTGCAATTCCTGGACTAAGTGGCTCTAGCTTGTTGTCAAGGTTAATCCTCTCTGTAGATAGAGATGATCCCTCTAGCCCAATGAGTGGGTCTAGCAACTTGAGAGGACAATCAACTAGACTTCTTCCTATATTATGATTGAAAAATAAAACAAGAGAGAAGGCCTACCTTGCTCTGATGCCAATTCGATTCCCTTTGTTGAAATTCTCGATCTGTTTGTGTCAATGTCTTGTTCCTACTTCTTTAAATGCTTATGTACCTGTACAAACAACCAAGAGACAACAAAGCATACCTAAACCAATAACAAATCCAATAATAATATATTTAACTGATCAAGGAATTCCAAACAAATACATACATGAACATATATATTGGGAAGATGAACCAACAATTGTATTATTATTTAAAGAATAAAGGGGAATATTACAACCATATCCTTGATGTTGAAAGGATCTCCTCTAGTGCTAATCCAAGTCCAAGCCAAGAAACTCTCCAACACTGCTTCTCCAAGTCTAATGAATGGCCTCTAGCATAAGCTTAGCATAAGGGTGCAAATGGAAATTGATCAACCATTTGGGAAAGGTAGAGGAGAAATTTATAGGTTGGGAGAGGGAGTTGGACCTCATTCAAAGATAGGATTAGGCCCACACCTTAAGGAGTTAGCTCATAGGGATGAGACCAAGAGGTCAAGTTAAGAGGATTCGACCTCATCTTTGTGAAACAACCTCCAGCTCGCTGCTATGGAAGCTTCTAGATCACAAAGTTCCTCATCCTCTTTGGGAAAACTTCCTTTTTGAGACCATCACGAGTATAAGAGAGAACACAATGATGCCATCATTGGCTTAACAAGGTGCAACAAACGATCATCGCGGTTTTGAGATTCATAAGGGAGATGATTCTCATTTTAGGGTTTCATGAGCTATTTCTTCAGGGAAAGATCTAGATATTTTCCAGGCAAAGTTAAAGGAGGGATATGAGTTGCATACATTGATGAGTATACTGTATCATGATCATGTTTCGGGCACTTCGGGGTATGTCATAGGGAAGTGCAGGAGGCATGACAAAATACTGTGTAACAGATGCCCCCTAAAGCATGAAGGTAGAACGAGGAGTGATGATTGAAATGCTTTACGAGATTTGGCAAGAACAAGGACACACACTGCCAGGAGACTTGCAAATCAAGGACACATATACATATACATATTTGAGATTAAGACATGAACCCACGGCATGGACGTAGCCATTCGGATGATGACGACTATATAAAGAGATCCATGGTATGGGCGCAACCATCCATATAACAAGGATCAACATAAGTATTAAGTCTCACGGTAAAATCATGAATAACATAAAAATCCATGCACCCTAAGCCATAATAGACAAGGCTAAGGGTCTTGCGCTCCATTTCGACTCAATCAATGTACGAATCCTAGCATGCAAATAAATGTGTTGATGTTGAACATGCTAGAAAACCACCTAATTATCGGCCAATGATGTGGACCATTGACAGGTAGGAGAGAAACCACCAATAATGATAATGGACCTCAAGGTACAACAATACAATCCATGAATTTGATAATGAATTTGAGGTCAAACACTCGTGTAATCACCCAATCGAAGGCCAATGATGAAGACCTGTCGTTGGATACAAAGAATTGACCATTAAGGCATGCCAACTCTAAGGTACTGAAAGGGAGTTCTTAAGTCATCTTCCTAGATAATGAGCTGAAGTTGACAGGAAGTGACCCATCGAAGGAGGGTAATGATGAATCCCTCATCGTCGACATGAAACAAGAAATAAAGTGGAACAATATTCAAGATTGTAAAAATGACTCAAACAATGTATAGGTAAATAACTGCAGATTGGACTTCTCTTGAACATATTGGTGACATGAATCCAGAGTGTGGAAACATCTAACTCAACATGGACTAAAAGTCATGATGACATTGTGGAATAGTCAAAGGAGAGGCAAGACACATTACCCAAACCCTGGAGAACAAGTGACTAAGTGAGGAGATCCCAAACCTGACATGAGAGAAGAAAAGTGTCATGCTTAAGAGCGACATGCTGCCTATACAAATGATGTCTCATCTTCATTTTCCCCTGCTATTTATAGCGAGTACCCGAATTATTTTTATCTCAAGATTGAATGGGATAACATATTCTTTTCATGTAAGTTCATTGTCCGAATGAATCCATCCTAGTAAGTTTTATGAGCCCTAGAAAGGAGAAGATCGGTCCCATCATGGTGACAAGCCTTTCGTTGTAAAATTTGAACGAGTTTGGCGAAAGAATAAATTGACATCTTTTTCATGTTTAGAGAGTTTGAAAAAGAAACAAAAAAGAAAACTCCATAATGTCCCTTTTTGTAATTT
Organism: Pinus taeda; assembly: GCA_000404065.3. NCBI lineage: Eukaryota > Viridiplantae > Streptophyta > Pinopsida > Pinales > Pinaceae > Pinus > Pinus taeda. The sequence goes on along the minus strand of APFE031530114.1, from coordinate 93,562 downwards.
GTCACTCGAACCCGAAAAGGTAGAAAACAATATCCGAGCGAACCTATTGACCATGTCAACCAAGGTGTACCTTTTCATAAATAATGATTCTTAGCCTGAAAGAGGGGTAAACGTATACTGAGATGACATCGATTCATTTACTTTAACGAGTTCGAAATGACAAGTACTCGAAAATATTTTTAATTTTCGAGAGTCAGGAAAGCACTGAAAGATGACTCGAGGGTGGTTCCTTTTTCGTTTATTTACGGAGTCCCAAAAAAAGATAAAATAAAAATCTGAGAATCAGTCAATAATGATCACTGTTCACATCGAAGGCACCTGTCGCTGCACATGAAACACACCCATTACCGATATCGAGAAAATATTAAAATAGTACAAAAATATTTGACAAAATGACTTTCAAAACTTAAAAATAGGAAAAAGTAATTTCAATTTTTACCATTTTACCAAATTGAGCTCTGAAAGTGATTTTGTGCCCTAATTTCCTTGATTTTCTAGTGGCTACTGTGGGAGAACCGAGACACCATTTCATGATCCATCTGTGACAGGAAAGAGCCTCATCCCTACTCTTGCATTTCATTCCCCTTTTATGCAATTTTAACGGTGGATTTCAAGTTTAAAAAGAGGATTTTTAAAATTTAGGTCACCGACGACCAATGCAGGTATGGTCATTGGACTCATGATGGTTGTGCTAGGGGCCAAAATCTCATTGCATTGTTTTTAAAAATAGGCACGATGGCTTCAAGAGCAACTTTTAGAGATTAAATACTCATTTTTAAAGCAAAAAATGTTGATTTTATCCATGGAAAAAGAACGAAAAGGTGTTTATATGTTGTTTGCAGGAGAAATATGGTGGTAGAATGGAAAGAAAGAGGCCATGAGGCCAAGGATCACTAAGAATATCAAGATCTAGCATGTATAAATGCTTTGAGGTATTGTGGCGTACTGAAATTATTTCGGACCATAGGGCTAAGGGCATAGAAGGAGTTATTGTCTTATCTGATTAGACTTTGGGATGAAAATCGCGAGATATTCATCATTAAAGGGCAAGAGATGGAACTAGAAGAAATGGACATTTACTTCATCACGGGATTGTCCCGTCGAGGGGAAGCCATTAAATTCTTTAGATCCCTCTAAGGAGGTGAAAGTACCTAGGAATTTGGTCCATAGATACGGTCTTGGTGCTGAGATAACAAACAGAGGCAAGATAAAAATTGGAACTATCACCAATAACCTTGTTTAGAGAAAAATATTGTTCACCATGGAGCGTGTATTTGGCACGCAAGATCTTCACGAGGCTTCGAAGTTTCAGTTCCAGTACGCTATTGCTTGTTTGACTCCAACCATTTTCAACTAGTGCGGAGGTCTTTTGGCGAACATGAAGTGCAAACTAACCAAGAGAAAGCACAAACACTTGAAGAAGTTCGGGTTTGGTTCCATACTAGTGACCTTATTTTTGTAGTGAATACCGCTCTTCTAGTATTAATGGGAAAAAGTACCACCTCCTGCCCCCCGAGATCCGAGGCTCATGAGATGGAGCCAACTCATGCCTCAAGGAAGCACGAGCCAACATATGCATTACCCTCCATAGTTATTTGCATGGATTGAATGCCAATTACTTATGGTGGATGACTATGCTTATGCCCACACAAATTTTAGAGGGGATCCAGATCTACACATGCCACCAAGCGAGCAGCGGATCGACGTAGGTAAAAACCTTGTTTTTTGGATTTTTTCAAGTTTTTATAATTTTTTGAGAATGTAATCTAAGACTCAATTTATGAAAAATGTGCATATGTGGGACCATAAAAACTTCTAGGCATGTCACCAATAGCACGGTGAGTTACCCATTCGATAGTGGCTGCAGACTACGAAGAAGGGGCAGACCCCTTAGCCGAGATGGAGCGCAACTTGGAGGAAATCACCCGAGGGGTTCCAGATTATGTCACCATTGACGATGTTCCACTACGATGGTAGAGACATAAAGTCAGAGTCTCTGTGAGACTTCGTCGACTGTTTGGCCGAGTGATCAGAATAGTCACATGCTACCATGAGCATCATGCAGTTTGATAGCTCTTCTAGTCTTTTACACATTTTTTAGGCTTTGAAAGCCAAGTGTCTTAGAAAACTCTGTTTTTTGATATATATATCTATACATGTTTTATTTCTACTTATGTGTTTGTAACATGATTTAGTTTTACAAATGACGCAAATGTTTATTAAGAACAACATTTGCTAATGCATCAATTATGTGGAATATGTTGATATGTAATGTAATTAAAATTTCTTTCCAGAAATCTAACACGTAGATACATAAGCAATATTTGTGGATCTATTACTGAATAATGATTGTTTAATTGTAACACAACGAGCTGTGAATCCAACTTAACAACTAAATCCTTAATGCCAAGAGAAACTTATTTTGGAAAGAGTTCAATAACTGCACTATACTCAACGATATTATTGGTTGTTCAGTCAAGGCAGATACCTTGTAAGTTGATCAGCTCGCCATTAGGGTTGTAGAGTACCCATGCTACGGAAGAGAGGTTCTATGTGCTACGATAAGCACCATTAGAAAAACCAATGTAATGACTTGATGACATTTGCAAACCGAGTGGAACACAGAGTAAGTAGAAAAACATATGTTTGTAAAGCAAACAAACACACCAAAAAAGATCAAAATGCACAGTAATGAATTAGCACACTAATGTATAAAGGTTATCATATGAATTTCATGCATAATACTTTTTGTGATACAACCTATTACGGGGCTGCGACAATGCATTTTCCTCATAATCACATAGCTCATAGGCACCTTTATGTAAGACACACTTGAAAATGTAGGGCCCATGCCACATAGGTTCAAACTTGCCTGCCCCCAACTTATCGTTGTCCTGATCATAAAGAAGGATAAAGTCGCCTTCATAAAAAGTGCGAGGAGAAACGGTTTGGTCAAAATGAGCTTTGAATCATTTCTTTTGAGCTTTGATAATCATTGTAGCAATGTGAAGAGTCTCGTAGAGTCTCTCAAGATATAGTAGTTGCTCCTCTTCAGGTGAGGCATCCGAAAGAATTTCGATAGCTAGCTTAAGTGAAGGGATTTCACATTCGACTGGAAGAGTTGCCTCTAAAATGTACACTAGCTGGAATGGAGTGAAGCCAGTGGCCATCTTAGCAGAGATTCAGTAAGCCCAAAGATCTGAGAAAATCATTAAATGCCAATATTTTCTGTGCTTCCCAATGGTACACTGAAGCATAGTGATGAAAACCTTATTGACTTCTTGAACTTGGCCATTGGCCTGTGGATAATATGGATTCGAGCTATCATGTCGAAGGCCCAACTGATTAGTTAAGTCTGCCATCATGTGTTGATGAAAATGTGATCCATGGTCAATCATGATAGCTTAAGGGACACCGAAACGTGCTATAATGTAGTACCGTTGGCATTGTATGTAGGCATCGCCTCGACCCATTTCATAAAATAGTCAATGAAAATGATAATATAACCATGCCCCCAGACGAGTGAGGGTTACATGTCATGAAATCAATGCCCCATTTGACAAATGGGCCAATGATGATTACATATGCTTCAGGTCAAGAAGGCATCTCATCGAGGCAAGGGAGAAAGGAAAAACGTTGATGCAGACCGTTCAATGGAACTTCCTCCAGAGACATAACCTCCACAATACTCTCATCAATGGGGAATGTCTCATTCAAGGGCTCCAAAGAATCCCAAGAACCAAGCCAAGGCGATGGCACATAAGTATCTAGGTTTATACTAAAGACATCATAACTTTATGAAGCGACTATCAAAGCTAAAACAATTTATTGATAAATTATCTCCAATGGACTTAAAGGCATAGCATCTCTAAAATATTTGATTTGATCTTTGGAAGGGATAATCCCAAGATCCATGGAATCTGAGATCATATTGATTGAATGAACATGCGGAGGTGGGAGAGGTACCAATTAAAATAGAGTATTTGAAAAGACTGACGCCCACACTCTCGTAAGGAACCTTTCCCACATAAGGAACATTACTGTTGGACGAACCAGAAGAAAAGAAAGAAAGTTGATCAACCGTGACAATTTTTCCTTCATGAGGAAAACAAAGTAAGCACAACAAATAAGACAGTACAAAAAACATGGCGTGAGTCCAGCTTCTCTCAAGAAGAAGGTTGTAGCTGAGATTGGCATCTACAACTTCTACTTCTAATTCAACAATCTTTCCTTCCAATGTAATTGGTAAGTTCGTGAGAATACCGTAAGGTCACAAACCTCTACCATCAAAGGCTTCCAAGGTGTTTGGAGATTGGTTAAGAGGAGGAGAGCCAATGGATTTCCAACACGAAATTGACATGATGTAGGTCGAAGCACCTTCATCAATAACCGTTCGATGAATCGTATTTCCTTTGATAAGGACATGGATCAGAAAAGCGATCTGATGAGGTAGATGAGGTACATGATTCTTTAGATCGAAAGTAATCAGACTCAAATCAGAAGGATCAATAACACCTACAGTAGACAATAGTGATTTCCACTACATTGGACAGGATTGAAGAACCTCCAAGGCAGACATCGTCCAAGGTGGCTGAGCTAAATCCTTAACAATATTGTAATGTTGTGTAGCTTTGGCATTCATATTGTAAGATGACTTCTGAATATCACCTTTAGGGGGTGGTCAAATAACGGACTCGCTGTTAGGGTGCTGGTTATGGAGCGGACCAGACGGAGATGAAGTAGAAGTAGAAGGAGCATCATGGGTTTCTTTCTTCATAGTCTGTTTAGATGTAGCTTGATAATCCTTGGTTCGAGTAACGATTGAGATAAGTGATGAACCCTTTGCATCATGAACACCTGAGAACCTGAGGAAGAAGAAGATTGAAGTTGGTCCACCAATTGGGTCTGCTGTGACGGAAAAGGTTCTTTTAAGATAGCCAAAGTCCCTTTTAGGAAGTGACTAACTTCAGATCGTCAGGGATAGTCTTTAGTGTAATTATCCTCCTCACAAATGAGACAAGGATACTTCAGATTTCTTCGAGAAGTGGCATAAACAAAAGATTTAGGAGGGTTGTGTTTTTGGGCATCGACTTTGGCCTTACCTTTTCCTTTCGTTTTACCTTTGGAGGATTTATCTATTGTGGTAGACTAAATAGTGTGTACCTCAGAGGTTTTACTAGGACTAGATGAAATATTAGAGGGATTATTGGAGCTAGTGTTCGAGACCATTTTCTGCTTCGAAGAAGCTTTCGCGGGAGTCTGAGACACATAACCAATCACACCGTCAACAGGTGGTGTATCTAGAGACTTCAATGCTGTTAGATCCGATGATGGTCTTGGAGTAGCATGTAACATCTCATACATGTGCCAGATTGTGAATAGACGAGGTCTAAATAATGAGCACGAGAGTTAACTTTTTCTTTGGTAACACATCCACCCATGGTTATGTCCTTAGCAATCTTTCTGACGAATGATTTTGTGAACCATTCTGTCAACAACTCATCAACAATTTCAAACTTGATGAGGCAACGCCTATGTCTCTATTCATGGATATGATCAGAGATGTGGGTTGTGGTGTCTTGGTTTAGTGATGTAAGCAGGTGGGTTCTAGTTTCACAGCGAACCAATAGCTGGAAATGAGTAAGAAAATCCATATGAAGACAGTTGAAGTCAACGTAGGTACCTCGAGGCAATTCGATGTACCACTTGGTAGCATCACCTATGAGATTTATTTGAAAGAGTCGAAGACAAATATAATCATCGACGTATGAAATGGAGGAGCACCAGAGGTGATATGTCATCTCATGGGCTTGTGGATCCTCCTTCGCTTTTCCCTCAAACTTGGGGAAATTGCTTGGAATATTTGATGGAATTGGAGGCCAGTATGGCAAATGAAGAATGTGATCATTCATGAGCCTGGAAACATCAGGGAGTTCCAACGTAGCCAAGAAAGCTAATTGCATGTTCAACGACATATAGGGCATTTGAGGAGACCCGAACTGTGGATTCCATCCTTGATGGTAAGGATTTTTCCCCCATAGTGGCAGATTTTGTCCATATGGAATCTGGTTTTGTCCCCACTGAGGATTGCCTTGCCCATAAGGAGGATCCTGTCCTGGGTAGGTTTGATACTACCTGCCCATAGTCCACTGATGAGCATTGTATGCGGCATACAGATTATAAGGCTGCTAAACCTGCATACCCTTGATGTAAGGATTTTGAACCTGTTGATGTAGGGGTTGACCTTGGCCTTGGAAAGGCTGACCTTGCTAATACACATATAAGGATTGATGCTGCTAAGGCTGACCTTGTTGTTAAAAAAGCTAGCTTTGTTGTTGTAAAGGTTGGCTCTGCAGTTGTAGAGGCTGGCCTTGTGAGGACAAAGGTTGGGAGGACTGCTGAACAAACCGTGTCTGCGGCTGTAAAGGTTGTTGCGACTGTTGCAAAGGTTTCCCTTGTGGTTGTAGCAGTTGCGCTTGCTACTGCAAATATTGCCCTGGCTGTTGCGAAGGTTTCCCTTGTTGCTATGAAGGTTGTCCTTGTTGTTGCAAGGGTATCTGGATAGTTCCTGGGGTGATACCATGAGGGTATTGATATTTCCCAAATTGGATCTATCCATATCCACCAGACACAGTGGACTGGCCAGGTTGAACATAAGGTCCAACTTGAGAAACATGAGGCAGATTTACCATAGCTTGCGAACCATATGGGACATAAGCCTGTTGGAATGGGACCTGAGCCATATATGGCTACTTGTATTAGACATTTGATGAGCCTTGGTATTGCAACAAGAATGCTGCAACTCCCAAGGCTACTGACTTTAATTATCAACCCAATGTTCGTACAAACTTAAGAGGTATCAGAACTATATGTGCAACATACAAAGTGTCCTTCCTTTGCTATCATGATGTAATTGAGTACATGTACTGAAGTAAAATCCTAAATAATTGCAGAAAATGAAATGTTCTAAATTGAACCTTAACCTATTGCAAGAAAGAAAGTACAAGGGAAGAAACCAATTCTATTTGCATAAAGATCATGAACTAAATGTAAAAGAAACCTAGCTTAACCCTATTTATCACATGTGATGATTTAAACTAACTGAGCATGAAATTTGATCTAAAGAGTACTAACTGCTGTGTGCATGTGTAAATATAAAAGAACTTATTTTTTTAATCTTTTTGCTTTATGAATGAAAATGCTAATCTTTCCTTGATCTTTGGCAGGGGAGACAAGTGTGGAGCAAGAGGGTTAAAATGGTCTTGATGGCATGGAGGTCAAGTAGAGGCCTAATCCTAGATTCAATAATGATTTTTCTCAATTCAGGCTCAAAACAAGCTTTCCTACAGGATGCTAAAGTGTTTTCCTATAGGATGCTACAACGATTTCCTACAAGACGCTATAGTGATTTCCTACCGGATCCCTTAATTTACTACATGATGTTATAGATTTACTATACGAAATTATAATTCATCGAATGACCAAGAAAAGCAAATCCAAATTGGATGGGACACATTTTTTTATTAAGTAGGATGTCTTAGGTCCCCATTCCAAGTGGATTCACTAAAAAATACCTCTGTTAACCCATGCTAAAAAATAGAAAAACATTACTAGTTGAAAATCTAGAAATTCTAAAACTAGTGAGTTAGTAAATCTAAACAATGCCTAATCTAATCAAGTGCAAATGCATTGGGGTAATTTTTTTATGAACTAGATTTTTTTTCTGATCTAATTCAAGTGGAACCAACTCGATTGAAGCTCGTTAGCATGCACTAAAAAATAGCAGAAATTTACTGTTCTTTTCCACAAAGGAGTTCCAGAAATCTAGATTTGGGAATAAGAAAGCTAATCCAAGTAGCTCAATGATTAATATGAACTTCCAAAGCTTTTAAAAGGATTAAATAATGCTTTTTATCCTACAAAATAACTTACATCAACCATTCATCTCAATTCTACAACAAGAAATCATTAATATTAAATACAAAAATAGAAATAAATAAAAAGAAGAGATACATGTGAATAAGAAGTGAAAAGAAGGAAAGAAAATGATACAAAAGGGATTTGAGGCTCTTGGGATGGCCAAGTCCAAGTAAAATCAGAGACCTATGGAGGAGAAGAAGATTTAGAAGCTAAACATGACACAATCTTCATTATTTTCATGAATAGAATTACATTCCTGCAAGAAAATTCAATGGAGCTGCAAAAATACAAGTTCTCTCCACAAGAACAGTAATAGAAATCTATCCCTAGAGGAAAATTCAACTTGGTACTTATAAAAAATGATTATGAATCATTCCCCATGAATGGAGGAAGCTTTCCCCACAAAAATCCCTTGATTAGTGGATCTGGTCCCCAATACTAGGAATCTGCATTAAATGGTAGGGAACACATTCCTAGATTTTCTCAACCATTGGAGTTCCACAATATGTGCCATAATTCCATAATATCTTGTTGAATTATTATTTATTATTGATCCTCCTTTAGTATGGAGAAAGTACCTAAATTGTCACCTCTTCCAAATCTTTATAATCTGCCCAATATTCTCATAATATTCCACAAAAATAAATAATATTAGGCATAAATATCCAATTATTCATAAACATTCCTAATGAATATATTAAATTTAAAAATACATTATCTAATGCATATAAAGGTTTAATGTGCTGAAGGATGTTCATAGGCCTTAATTTATGTTTTAATTTAGAGGCATTTCCCTTAATTTATGTCTAATTTAGAGGTCCATCAACGTTCCCTAAATCGGATGGACCAACAGGGTTAGGAATAGAGCCATAAAAGGGTTGATTCATTCCAACCATGTGAGTTTGTAATCCATTCACACTGGTTTTTCCATACATCATGGGGATATTCGAATCTTTCCCCCAGGTGGTGGCACAGTCTATCCACTAAATGTAGGGGTAGAAGAACTTACCGAGACCTGACCTGAGACTGTCAGTTGAACTGAAAGAGTCAGTCGAAATGACGAGATAGGTTGAGACAAAATGGTAGGTTGAATAGGAACTGAAGTGACCGTAGTTTGTACAATCTGTTGAGAGGTTGTGTTCTGAATGAATGGACCTAAAGTAGGCATAGCGCCAGAAGACCAGATGGGGTTCTAATACAATGACAAGGCACTAGGAGTGACCTAAACCAATTGAGCTAGAGAGGTATAACCATGTGGCAATATGGGCTCACTAAAATCAAGATAAGAGAGAGACGAGAATCTTCCAGTAAAAGGGAAACCTTCTGGAGGGAACTCATATCCCTGCTCATCATCTATGTGAGGAGTGTGTATAGTGGAAAATTCCGAATGACCCGGGGAGGAGACTTGGATCTCGCCTTCTGACTCCATGGATGGAAACAACTGGTGACGAGGAACTGGATATGTCTGAGGATATAACTCCAAAGAAATACCAGGTTGATTGTACAAACTGTATGGATGCTGTGGAGAGATCACAACAGGATCGAACAATGTTCGGTGGATAAATAACAAGTCTTGGTGGACTTTCTGGAGTTTGCGGACTCTCGGGTGTCCGGATAGTATTATCAAGGAATCTAGATCAGATTCTTGTGGTGACCAGGAATCTAATGGAGGCGGGTGAGAAGACAAAGCTTGGATGCTCAGAACAATTCAAAGTTCAACACCTTGATCCTCAAGCGACTGAGGAAGTTACGGTGAATTCCTTCGGAGGACCCTTCAATATCAGATAACAAAGGGGAACTATGAGATGGACTCAACCGTTCAACCATGATGGATTCCCCTCAACAACAAAAAGGAAAGGAAACAAATTGATTAAAGCTTTAAAAATATTGAAATTAACAAGGAATTACTCAATTTGGTCTAAGAAGCAACTGCTTGGGATGTCATGTTTACCGTGGGCAGTTATAATTTAGAAACACAAACAATGCCTTTTCATCTTTTAAGAGTCGAGAAAAGGGAGAAAAGATTACTCTAGTCGCTTTCAATATTTTTGCGATCGTGAAAGGACAAGTTGCTCGATGATCTCATCAAATTTAAAGAGTCAGAAAAGATCAAGTGACTGCTCTGGTGAATCTAGGTAAAGGGAGTACCAAGTAACCGTGAACTGCAATATACACCTCAAAGAATGAATTGACCAAGGACTTGACATACGTGCAGGAAATCTCCCCGAATGCTGTGATCATGTATCACATTTATAGGGTGGTAGACTCGACTTCCTATGGATAAAGGATTGCAACCTAGAGGGGTCTCGCTTTATATACGCGACGGTACTAGGAGCACAAGTCTGTGCTAGCGTTGTCTAATGTTGAAGCTAATGACAAATGCTAAGTTTTAAAGACGTCGGAACACATCTCTAACCTATACCACTAGATAATGTTTCCAATGCTCCTTAGGATAATTGATAGATTTTAAAGTTGATCTTGTAATTATGTCTCAATTTCAAGGCCTTAACGATGTTTTTTCTTACTAAAATATAAGCTAGATGATGAAATGAAATATTTCAATTCATTGAAGGCTAGCTATGTAGGGAAGAAAATCACCCAAATCATGCATTGAACCAAATGCAATATTCATCTATTATCATCTTTGAATATAAAATGAAAAATATGAAATCTAATCCTTCATATGATAAGCAAATGCAATGCCAAATATTAAAGAAAAATCTCTAAGATATAATGATGATTTTTCTTTTCTCTTTTCAAAATGCAACAAACGTAATCTATTGCAAAGGGAAAGAGAATGCAAGCAAACCAAGGAGTATGAAAATCACTTTCACATCAATGATTCAAATGCAACACAAAATGTTCCAAAAACTAAGAAAAGAATTCCACTTTCACTTCCAATTTGGAACATAAACAACTTCAAAGCAAACACTTCCTTTTGATCCAATTAGACAACTGAATTGTAATCTATCATTCATCCAATGAAGCTTAAGAAACTTTCTCTATATCTGCTAATGAAAACAACTTAAGTCACAAGAACCAAAAGTAATCTGCAAGCACGTCTGAACACACAAAGACTTTTGAACGTAGGCAAACAATCTATGATCGGAAGAATGACGAGTGTACTAAGGTTGACCTAGAAGACCTAGAACCCTAAAAGGATAATAAAACTTAAAAAACACTCAAGCCAAGTCAAAAGGAAGTTGCAAGCAGAAAATGAGAGAGCCAATGAACAAATGCACTGGTAAATCACAAGGAGAAGACAACTGAAATTAAAAATCACACAAAAAACCCTAAATTTCTGAATTTTTTGCAATCATCGCACTTGTCAGCAATAAAGTAGCAATCATTGCTATTGTAACTAACAAAACTGTGATATCATTGTGACTGTCAGGCTCATATCCACGATGGTTGAGGAAAAGGGCAAAGAAATCCGAAATTTTCAAAAACAGCTCGAGCTAACAATCTTCAGACATCTACTAGGTAATGACATTGACTGCAAGCAAGCAATGAAGTCTAAAAATCAATGGTTGACCAAAATCGTCAAAAGGCATAGTGAAGGAGATGAAGGAGAAGGTCATAGGATCCCCAACGGAGTCGCCATTTTGTTGTCAATGTTAATCCTCTCTGTGGACAGAGACGATCCCTCTACCCCAATGAGTGGGTCTAACAACTTGAGAGGACAATCAACTAGACATCTTCCTAGATTATGATTTGAAAATAGAACAAGGGAGGAGGCCTATCTTGCTCTGTTCCCAATCTGATTCCCTTTGTTGAAATCCTCGAGCTGTTTGTGTCAAGGTCTTGTTCCTGCTTCTTTCCATGCTTATATACCTGCCCAAACAGCCAAGCGACAACAAAGCATACCAACACCAATAACAGAACTGATAATACTCTATTTAGCTGATCAAGGAATGCCAAACAAATACATACATGAACATATATATTGGGAAGATGAACCAACATTTCTATTTTTTTTTTGAGTTAGATTTCGGAGAACCCACAATAATAACCATATTCTGTCAACATTTCAAATCCCAATAGGGATCCATCATCAGGAAAATTTTTGAATGATGATAGTAGAAGAACTAAATGAGAGGACAAATAACTATGAGATGATTTGATTTAAGGATGAGATGAAGGTCAGCTAAAAATAAGAACTTAGGATTTTTATTTAAAATAATAATTATTATCATCCACAATATTTAAAGTTTTTATTGTAATTTTTAATATTTTATTTTTGAATAGGTTAATAATAATTAAGAAATTAATTAATTAATTAAAAATAGTTATAATAATTAAAAACTATTTATTGTTAAATCTTATCCCTAAAAGAAATAATTAGTTGATTAATAGATCTTCATAATTAATAATATAAATAATTATAATTATGATACTTAATAATAATAATTAATAGTAATAATTAATAACACTAATCATTAATTATATATAATTATTATAACTCAATACTAATAATTATTATAAGTACTTATTTAGTTAGTTTAATTAATTGATTAATAGATCTTATAATTATTAAGTACTAGTTTTTATTATAATAATAATTAATAATTAATAATAATAATAATAATAATAATATAATAATAATAATTATTATTATTATAATAATAATAATAGTTATTAAGTACTAGTTGTATTATTATTTAAAGAATAAAGGGGAAGCTTACAACCATAGCCTTGATGTTGAAAGGCTCTCCTTGAATGGTAATCCAAGTCCAAGCCAAGAAACTCTCCAACACTCTTCCAAGTCTAATGAATGGCCTCTAGCATAAGCTCATCATAAGGGTGCAAATGGACATTGATCAACCATTTGGGAAAGGTAGAGGGGAAATTTATAGGCTGGGAGAGGGAGTTGGACCTCTTCCAAAGATAGGATTAGGCCCACATCTTAAGGAGGTAGCTCATAGGGATGAGACAAATAGGTCAAATTAAGAGGATTCGACCTCATCTATGCGAAACCACCTCCAGCTCGCTGCTTTGGAAGCTTCTAGATCATGAAGCTTCTCATCCTCTTTGGGAAAACTTTATTTTTGAGACCATTGCGAGTATGAGAGAGAACAGAGCGATGCCAACACTAGATTAACAAGGTGCAATAGGCGATCATCGCGGTTTTTAGCTTCGTAAGGGCGATGATTCTCATTTTAGGGCTTCATGAGCTATTTCTTTAGGGAAATTTCTAGATATTTTCCAGGCAAAGTTAAAGGAGCGATCTGAGCTATATATATTTGATGAGTATATTGTATAATAATCATGTTTCAGGCACTTCAGGGTATATCACAGGGAAGTGCAGGAGGCGTGATAAAATACTATGTAACAAGCTACCTGTCATGCTCTTCACAATTTCCCTACTGAAAGCAAGCTATCATATGGCTCTATGAAATTCTTGAGTTGAAGGGTCACTTGCTACCTCTCATGATTTAAGCAGTTTCCTAGCTAAAGACAAGCTTCAAGCTGGGTCTGTGCAATTCTGGAGCCGAAGCTCACTGCTGGGTTGCACTGCTCATTTCCTGAGAGAAAGGTTGGTTGCCCCCAAGGATTGGGCAGATCATCAAGGAAGTGCTAGAACTGATTTGCAACCAAGTTACAGGGTCAACTTGTGGTTAGAAGACAAAACAAATAAGAAAACACAAGTTGTAAAGTGATAGATAAAACTCAATGAAAGCACAAGTACCTAGGCATTGTAAGACAATCTACTGCAATTTTAGTAGGGAGGCTCCAAAATGAAGTGAAGGAAAATTTTTGGAGGGCTAAAACACTTGTATAGGGCGCAAACAAGAGAAGGTACAACAAAGTTTTTGGGCCAGTCCTAGAGCATAAAACAAGAGGATACAACCGTACTTATGGCTGTTGTAGAAGCCCTAACCAAGACTATTATTTTAGTGATAAAGTGCACAAAACCCATGGTCAAGGAGGGTTATGATTGGTCCCTTCTTGTTAGAATTTTTTACTAAGTGGATGAAAGTTTATGCACCTTGTGGGAGCAATCTGTTAGGGTTGTCTTGGGAGATTAGAAAACCTAACTAGGAGCATATTAGATAGTGATTTGATTGGGTGCCATTGGACTGATGGAGGGAAACATGTTGGCAGCCTAAAGTAGCCCTTGACAAGTAGCCATAAAGAGAACTTGACAACTGAAGGTTGGGTGAAGTTGTTGGAGCCTAATGTGTAGCTCTTTGGGGGATGAAATAAGCTATTAGATTGGCATATTGGAGCTTAGGTATTGGCCAAACTAGAAGAGTAGATTGGATAATGCTGTGTTCATTGAGGAAGAGGAAACTTGTAGCAGTGACAGGTGGAAACCATCCTGGAGTCCCTATGTGTTGTATCTTGATGGACTAAGGGGAAACTAGAGAGAAAATAAGAAGCAAAGGACTAACATGATGAGATAAAACATATATGTTGTGATTGTGCACAAGAGTAGCAAGAATATCATTGTATCTTGTATTGTTGCACTTGTGGATAATTGAGGTTCGTTATCCCTTGTATGGGAGCCGTAGACAATTGTATTATATGTTGATTAATATAAAGAAGTTGGGTTGAAAAATTTGTAAAATGTTGTCTATTCTTGCACATGTGTGATTTAATACTATTTCTATTCCACTATGAATAGTAGTGTTGTAGAGACTCTTGGTTTGGTAGCATAAAATATTTTAAGATTCTAACCTAGACCCAAGGTTGTGGAAATTCAACATGGTATTAGAGGGTGTCTGAGCTACTTTGAGAGACAGTGAATCAGTGTTCACAAGTGAAGCACAACTTAAGAGGGAGTTGGTCACATTGTAGGTGAAGGGCTCACTACAATGTTGAAGTTGCAGGTTGGTCTCCGATATGAGGACATGTTGGAAGGGATGTCCAACTATAGTCCTTGGAAGGAAAGAATCAAGTTGGTCTTGCATGTCAACAAGATCTAGGAGTTTTCCAAGAAAGTGATCATGAAGTCGACTGACCCTAAGTAGCTGGATGGTATGATGAATTGGATACGAGGGAAAGATTGCTCATATTTGATGGTGTGAAGGATCCCCTAATACTTCATTTTTCTAGGAAGAACACTGCACATGTGATGTGGATGGCTCTTTAGAATTTGTTCCAAAATAAGAATGAGAACTGGGTATTGGTATTGGAGTATAAGTTGAAGTCCACCAAGATGATACAGGGTGAAGGTGTGACTTCGTATCTAATGATATTGTCTCAGGTCAAAGATGAGCTTGCTGCCGTTAGTGTGACTATTTCAGATTTTGATATGGTGAGGAATTAAGGGATTTTTGAGGTCTAAAATGGGCCTCCTAAGAAAAATGTACAACCAAAATAAACTTTATAAGAACCATTAGGATTCAAGATGATGATGTCAACCACGGGGGATGATTCACCATTTTTGGAGTAAAAAAGTAAAAATATTAAAAAAGATTAAATAATAAACTACTTTTTCAACTCATATTTTCAAGTTATCTCCCTAAGGTTTTATTCAATTTTTGAGTGGGAGTAATAATTGGATGTAAAATTTAATTTCTCATCCAAAGAGTACCCATGTTGCATACTTCTGATCTACCCTTCTACAAAAAAAATGAGAAATACAAGAAAAAAAGTGATTGCAACCACATTTTTCATGTATTTATCAATTTTCATGTAGCATGGCTCATCGAAAGTATGAAACATGGGTACTCCTTGGATAATAATCAAATTATGCATCTAACGAGTGTTTCCACTCAAAATTTGAGTAAACCCATAGGGAGATAAGTTGAAAAAATAGTTTTTTTTTTTTACCCCCTCTTAAATTTGATGATGTAATATAATCTTTTTTTATTATTTACACTATTATTTTATAATTTCCTTAGGAGGGCCATTTTAGACCTCAAAAATCCCCTAATTATTGCTTTGAAAGGGTTCACTGAGGAATGGAAGCCCTTCATGAAGGGGATTTTTTCTAGAGAGAAGTTTCCATACTAAAATAGGTTGTGGTACGACTTCATTCAGGAAGAGTTATGAGACGAGGATCTTCATCCGAAGAAGAGGGCTTTAGATGATGACATGGAACTTGTAGCACAAATGAAGGGTAAGCAGAAGAAGGACTTGAGTAAAGTCACATGTTTTAATTGTGGTGAGATGGTTCATTTTTCGTCGAGATGCCCGATGAAGAAGAACATGGGAGATTATGAGAAGAAGAAAGGGAAGCAAGGCACCGGTGTTACCACTTTTGCTGATTTATATGCTCTCACTAGGACGTTTGAGGAGGAGCACTTTTCTATGATCTCTCATTTCAGGTAGGGTATTATTGATGAGGATGGATGGTACGTGGACAGTGGTCCATCGAAACATATGACAAGGTCACATGAGGTATTCAAGACTCTAGCTGAGTGGGACTCGAAGTTGAAAATTGTGTTGGGAAACAAGAGTGAAGGATATCCGAGGATCGAGAGTTATGCCATTCAGGATGGAGTTAGGATGAGTGATGCGGGTCCAAGATGTATTGTTTTTTCCAAGACTCATATATAGCGCGATATCTGTCTCAATGATCGAGAAGAAGGCGTTTGAGGTCTAATTCCAGGATGGAAGGAAAGACTTAGGCTGAGAGGCTCTAGCTCCGCAAGTATTATTCTTGTAGTTAGATAACATGGCTTATACACATTGACAGGAAAGCCTATAGATTATGGGAATATGAAGCAAGAGGACTGGGTACAAGTTCCAAAGAAGAAGGTGCAGGTGCAAGTTTTAGAAGCTCTAGGTTCCAAAGGCTCAGAGGGGGTTGAGTTCTAGAGGGAGTTTGCGGGTTCAGGGGAGATTTTATAGCCCAAGAAGAGCGCATGGTTAGTGGGGAGAAAAGGTGCCTCTAGATATGCCAAGAAGGAATCATGGAGAGATTGGAAAGAAATACAGGAGAAGAAGAAGAAACATGATGCTCCCAATGAAATCGACACTTCCGAGAGAGGTGTAGTTCATTCTACAAGGATTATTGCAGTTGTGAGCACTAGGAATTAGGTGAGTGTTGCAAATAGTGATTATGATGATGAGTTACTTCCTAGTATTCGAAGTACCTCCCTCGCTAAGAAGGAGTGTTGATTTTTGAGTAGCTTGGGAGGTACTCCAAGCCCTAGGGTTTGGGGTTTGGAGGTTGGGATTGGAAACCAAGGTTGGGGTTTTACAACCATTGATGTTTGGGCTAAAAAAATGAGGCATTTTATGGATGTGATGAATGGAGATGATAGAGAAAGTTGAGGAGAATCCAACACAACACGAATTATCGAAATCTGAGATATAGAAGATGAGTTATGAATTTTTTGAATGTCACTATTGGGTTTTTCACATGTGTTGGTCAAGTCGGCCTAATGTTTAGAATCCTAATGACAGTTGTATAAGCCCATGAAGATATGAAGATAAATTAAGTCAATGGATCTTCTCTAAAATTGAGCCGCAGGTCAAGGAGAAGGACAATGAGGTAGAAAAGGTGACGTGATCTGAATGGGATAATTAGTTTGCTATACTAAATTCCTTTTCAAAATATGTTAAAAGTGCTTAAGGATTCATGAGGTTAATTGCAAGTTTAAAACATGATTTTTTGAGTGCTTTTATGTAAATTTTATGTACAAATTAACATAAACAAATGACTCAACAACAACATATAACAGACATGGACATCACCAAAACAATATCACAACAACACATGATAAAGGAGTTCACCTTGCCTAGTCTATGTCTCCTTGGTCCAACTTCCAATGGCTTGGCCCTATCTATTATTCTCAAAAGTGTGAATACATCAGTTTACAATACTTAGATAGCTCAACAACGTGTTCCAATGGCTCCAGAATGCCCAAAAATGTCTGTGTAGCCTCTCTCTTCTCTTCATTTGGTAAAAAACTAAAGAATTTACGGCTTCCCCAAGTATTTCTACTAATCGCACTGCAAATTCCCCAAAATCAGCACCATCCTACAAATTCACCCCAAATTGCGCTAATGGAGCGCCAATTTCGCTGATTTCCAGGTGAAATTGCTGGGCGCGGTAAGTTTCATCTAATGCCTTAATTCCAAAAATTTTGGGCACATGGGGGCCATGTGCCTGGGGCTAAGGCTAATGGACTGCCCTCGCCGGCTAGGCCCCCACTGCCCCTCCGGTGGTGGTCACATTGGTGGCGCATGCCCAAGGGCTGGCCCTTCCACGAAATGGCGTGGATCTAATCTTCAAATAAATGCCGAGGACTATATGGTTAAGGACTTATTCAATGGTGTGTTGGTAGTTGTCTTGGTTTGTTGCTTGGTGGTCCCGAGTTCAACCCCTGCTGCTTTTGTCCAGACCCTTGACCAAAATTTTGGTGGTCCACGAGTTGCCATGTGGCGGCCTTTGGCTAGGCCACATGTCAGCATGTGGTTGGCCACCAATTGACCAATCAAAATCTACAAAATTCACCCAATGAGATCATGCCACTTGGCACAACATGATTCGCTGAAGGCCCGTTGAATAGTAAAAACTTCCACCTTAGCCTGCATAGTCATCACCACGTCAGCAGTTCTATAGCTGACTGGGCTGTCATATTTTTGCAAAAATTCACCTATTTGGGAAAATGAGAAAAACATGATTCTAGGAGCATACTATGTTCGTTTCACGTGAAACGAGTTGCGTTAGATTTAGGATGAAGAGAACTATGCGTTTGTTTAAGTTTCACACTGATTCGACAATTTTGAAATTTGAGCTATTTTTTTAAGCGCATGATCAGTCCTCCCCACTGGAAGCCTTTTGGACCCCAAGAGATCACTTTCAACTGTCCAACAAGTGAGGGTATAGTTTCCTAACCTTTCCAATCTTGATCCATTAGGATTTTGAAGGATTTGTTCCTTTGAGCCCCACTCGAAGGTAGTCCACACTCCCTTGTGTTGAAGACCTTGTTCTTTTGTCAAGAATGGTGTCTTGCTATAGTTCATCAAAGTATCCAGGAGAAAAATACTCAATGGAAGCAATTTGGACATTTTATCCTTGATCTTCAATCAAAGGAGGCTCATACAACCTTAATTTCTCAACATTAACAACATCATAAATTTTAATATATGAAGGCAAACGCAACCAGAAGGCATTGTCACCAATCTTTTGCAAAATTCTGAATGGACCATATCTAATTGGTTTCAGCTTTTTATCTTCTCCTTAGAGCCTTTATTTGATAATGTGAAGCCAAACTTCATCACTGAATTGGAACTTGTGATCTACACGATGCTTGTCATGCCTTGCTTTGTACTTGGCTTGGATCTTTTCAAACCGTTCTTGAACTCTTTGGTGCACCAATTGGATTTGTTTAATGAACCTTCTTGCTTTGTCTATGTCACTATGATCATCAATAGCAACATCCTTTCCAAAAATGAAATCCAAAGGAGACTTAGGAAAGTATCCCAAACCCTCTTGAAATAGCGACATTTGAGTTGAAGAGTGCTTGACCCAGTTGTAAGCATGCTAAATGTAGTGCAAATGTTCATCCCACAACTTAGGATGCTTGCTATAATACTCACGAGTAAGATGTATCACTATCCTATTCACCACCTCTGTTTGACCATCTGTTTGTGGATGAAATGCCATACTCTTTTTCAATTTGGTGTCCATGAATCCCCACAAGCTTGACCAAAAATTCCCAACAAAGTGAGAATCTCAATCACTAACAATGGATGTGGGCAATCCAAAATGCACCTATACAATCTGAAAAAATAAATGAGCAGTTTATTCAGTTGTAATTTTCTTTTTACATGGCATCAAAATACATATTTTTCTGACCTATCCACAACTACATAAAAATAATCTTGACCTCTTTTGGGAAATGGAAGACCTCCTATAAAATCCATAGAAACACTCTCCCATGGTTGTGAAGGAACTGGAAGTGGTGTGTACAATCCTAAGTTCCTTTTGCTAGACTTATTAAATGCATATAATGAACATCCTTTAATAAAACTTGACACAATTTCAAGCATACGAGGCCAATAACAATACCTTTGTAGATGTGACTCTTACTTACACCAAAATGACCAGCAATAAGAGAAGTATGTGCCTTTCTTATGATGTTGACTCTTTCTCCCTGTGGAATACAAAGCTTACCAAGATGGTACAACAAGTTATCATGCAAATGATAATCCAATTCCTCTACTTGGTTACCTTGACTCAAACTTGCATAAACATCCTGAAAGTCATTGTCTAATCCATACTTCTCAATATAAGTTTCATGCAAAACAAAATTATGCTTGAGTAAAGTAGATGCACTAATAATATGCCTAGAAAGAATATCAACAACTTTATTGTAGATACCTTTCTTATACCTTATTACCAGGTGGAATTGTTGAAGAAAACCCATCCATCAGAAGTGCCTTGATTGCAACAACTTAGAGTGAGATTGCAAGTATTGTAATGGCTAATGATCAATGTGAATGATTGTTTCACCCATCAAGTAGTGTTTCCACTTTTTCACACTTTGCACCAATGCATACAATTCCTTGTCATATGTAGGATAATTAATCACTGCACCATTGAAAGTTTCCAAATGAAAACATATAGGCTTACCGTGTTGCATGAGGACTATACCCATGGTGTAGTCACTAGCATCAGTCTGGATCTCAAATGACTATCTCAAGTCTAGAAGTGCAAGTACTGGAGATGAGATAATCTTTCTTTAATGCATCAAAGCCCTTTTGCTATTTGCCTCCTCAATGAAAAACATTTTTCACACTAGTCAATGCATGCAAAGGAGCTGCTATAGAAGAAAAGTTAGCAATAAATTTCCTCCAATATTGGGCTACTCCCAAAAAAATTCTTACCTCATTAATTGTCTTGGGCCTTGGCCAATTCAAAATGACATCAACCTTGGAGGGATATATTTTCAACTCACCTCCTCCAACAATATGACCCAAGTAAACTAAAGAAATTTTTCCAAAATCACACTTTGACATCTTTAAATACAATTGTGCTTTCTTTAAGACATCAAGTACTTTTCTCACATGCATGACATGTTCATCACGAGATTTACTGAAATTAAGATGTCATGTAATTAGACTATAACCAATTGTTCAAGAAATGGCCTCAACACATCATTCATCACACACATGAAGGTAGAAGGAGCATTACATAAACCAAAAGGCATAACTAGCCATCCAAACAAACCTTGTTTTGCTTTGAATGTTGTCTTCCAAATGTCTCCTTTAGCAATTCTAAGTTGATGGTAGCCACTCCTTAATTCCAACTTAGTAAAATACATTGCATCTTTCAATTGATCAAGAAAATCATCTATCCTAGGTAGTGGGTAGCAGTTCTTTACTGTAATCTTGTTCAATGCACAAAATTCCACACACATGTGCCATGTTCCATCCTTCTTTGGAACCAAAAAAATAGGTGACCCACATGGCGAGGAACTTGGCCTGATGATCTCTTTATCCAACAACTCTTGAATTTTCTTTTTAATTTCTGCACTTTCCATCACTAACATCCTGTAAATGCTAATGTTAGGAAGAGGACTATCTTACTACAACTGTATCTCATTATGGATTCCTCTCTTGGGAGACAATCCTTTTGGTTCCTAAAGCATCTGATCATATCGATTAAAAACATCAACCAATTCAGATTTAAATCTTGAGTCACAACCTTGAAAGCTTCATTGTCAACATCATTATTGGGTTTGATCATTAGAAGCACAAAATCCTTGCTAGAATTCACTAGTCTTTTCATTTGCCCTGCAATAACAAGTGAAATATTTAATTTCTTGATATGGCCCTCACAATATATTCTACTCCATATTTGAACAAATGGCATTTGTTTTCATGTCTATGGAAGATATCTTTTCTGTCATAGAGATACGGGCTGCCCAAAACTATACCTTATATGTCTAATGACACAACATCAAGCTCCACTTCATTTATGAAATTTGCAGTAGTGGCGAATTTCAATTTACACTTTCTAGTTACTTGCAATTGTGCATTGTCACATACCCATCCTAATGGATATGGTTTATGATGTGGAACGATTTCCAAGTTTGAAGTTTTGGCGATGTTTCCAGAGATGAGATTGGCTTGAGAGCCACTATAAAAAATAATATCAATTTTTCTATGTTTTGAGATTACCCTTATGTGAAAAAGTTTTATCCTTTTCTTTTCATTTTGGAGTTTCATTGTGTAAATTGAAGTACTAGTGCTAGAAATGGATTCTTTTCCTTTCATACTCATGGATGTAATTTTACTTTCATCACCCGAATCAGATCCCAAATCCTGTTGAGTGGTTGCAACTATCTTTTGTTTTCCCTTGTTGTTGAATTTATTTGGTTTCATCTCAGGATGAAGCTTCCAACAATGAGCTTCATCGTGACCCTCTTTGGAACAATGCTTGCATGTTAATTTATCTCATTCCTTTCCCTTCGAAACCCTTTTCTTTTCCTTTACCCTTAAATGGATTTTTACTACCCTCTTATGGAATATTTTTTCCTCTTGCCTCAAGATGAGTGGCTTTCACACACACCTCATCTAGATTATTGGGATTAAACATAAGGATAATATGCCTAAGGTATCTATGTAAACCCCCTATATACTTCAAAAACGTGTCTTGTGATTGAAAATCTACACCTAACATTAGAAACCTTTTTCTAAATTCTTGGGTGTAATCTTGCACATTTTGATATTTAAGTTGTCTAAAGTTCTGCCAATTCATGATGGATTTCTGCATATATGCTAGAGGGTAAAACTACCATTTAATTGTAGAAATGAAATCAGACCAATAAATTGAGATATTACTGTGCCTTTTTATCTCTTCTTGTGTCTTTGATTCCCACCATACTAGTGCTGCACCCTCTAGCCTCAAGGAAGCTAGCTGAATCTTTATGTCATCATCTTGAAGGTTTTGAATTCTGCAATATACCTCCAAATGACGAACCCAATTTCCAAGCTTCTTTGCACTCACTTCACCATTATACATGGGTAGTTCAAATTTAACATCAAGTTTTAACATGGGTGATTTACTAGTTCCTTTTGAGGTATGTTGATGAGTACGAGTAAGGGTTGTATTAGTGGAAGAGGGTGAATATGAATGTGAAGATGAAGATGAATAAGATGGTGGAGAGGGTGGAGGTTTACCTCCATTTCCATTATCTCCTCCTCTTGAAGAACCTTCTCCTTTTTGAGGCTTGGAGCTTCTACCCTATAGTCTGGTATTTCTCTCTTCATAGAGGACCTTTACCATCTCTGTCATATCAAAGAAATCCTTCCTAAAGACCTTCTCATCCTTTGTCATATTTGTAGGCTCTACTTCATGTGACATGCTCACTGAAGCCTCAAATGAAACTTAAGGAAGAACTGGTGGTGGATATTTCCTTCTCATTGACCCAAGTTCAAGGCTTTCAACCATCTTCCCTTCTCCTCTCTTAAGCTTCAACCTTGTAAGCATGACATTCACTTGCAAAAAGTTAAATCCTTCTTGCAAAAAGATAACCAAAAGCTTTAATACCAAACTTGTTGGGCAGCGGATCCCCCGCGTAACGGTTTTGGGGCTTAAAGCCCACAATTTTGGGTAATGGTATTGTAAATGCTCTACGTAGTGTGTGGAGCGCGAATTGTAATGAGTCAAGTCAAAGGGCTGTCCGCCCTCAAAAATTGTAATTAATATAGAGTGGGTTGGCCTACCCATGGTCCATGGACCATGGGAATGTATAAATAGAGCAAGGCTATAAGTGTAGAAGGAAATTCAATTTTTGAGTTGTTCTGGATTATTATGGGTTTCTGAATGCGATATTCGCTCTAAGTTTGTAAGTCCAAGTCTTGGGTTGTAGGAGTAGGAAGAGGCTCTGCAGCTGTGTGTGTAGAGGCCTGGTAGAGTTTGCAACTATGTGCGTGGGCCCCTGTAGCTGAGTGAGCAGGGTGGAATTGGATTGTACTGGAACAAAAGGTTAATAAAATATAAGTTGATTTTTGAATATTGTGCATCTGATCTGTGTGTTTATGTTTCGGTTATATCCCTGCATTTCTTTACAATTTATGATTGCGCGCACTGGTTATAAATGTTAAATGAGTACATAAGAATACTAGGCTACCAAAATTAAGTCATATCTATAATAATAACACCGTAAGGGTAAAGGATCTAGGTAGCGCCTCTTCGCGCTCTGTACAAAGCTATGCGAAGGTCAGATAGCTGTGCGGAGCAGCACAAGCGCACAAGATTGGTTCATGACCTTTCCAGACCTCATCAAAGACATCCGTAGGGTGCAGAAACCTAGTTCCATCACCCTCCCATACTACCTCGGGTGAGACCTCAGTTCGTGCTCTGTGAACTGTTGCTGAAAGGGTCGGTAGTTTCGTGATTTGTTTGGCTAAAACACTTCTAAACCTGGGTTAGGCCCCAACAAGCCAAAAAATGGTTCCATTGCTGGGACCGGGATCTAAAGATTCACGAGTTCGTGGCACAGGAAAACAAAAATCCGCAGATATTTGAGAAGAGGTGGATGGATCGCTACGTATATATGGAAATCCACAAGATCTTCTTCATGTCTTTCTCTTCAGAGTTGTATGATTGGATTGCGAGGTTAGCCAACAGCCAGGGAAGGTATAAGATTGATAAATTAATAGTGTGGACTTTGGAGTTGGTGTGCAGGCTAGAGGCATCAGAGGATAAGATCGCGCGGGCCGTAGACCATTGGCTCGACCAGATAATAGGAGGATTTATCACTGAATTTGAGATAGACACGACTATAAGCTACAACGAAGCAGAAAGACATTTTCTCAAGGGACCATGAGGTAAGTACATCAAATCCTTGAATACCTGGATTAAGATGTTGTTATGTGAAAAACGGGTGATGCGAATACATTAATGATTTGGAAAACACAGAGCAGAAAGGTATACAAAGGTATCAAAGGGTTAGGGAACAGTCCCTTAATTTCACCTCCGCGAGTGAGCAAAGAAGAGCGCACTTGGGTTTCTCCGAGGAGTGAGGTCAGTTTGATAAGACAACACATTCCACAGTTACCATCTCCACTTACGCCACCACTCGCTTCACCTCCTTCACCTCCATCTTCGCCCACACCACCTCCATCAAACTAGCAGTTCAGTATGGCGAGCGTGATTAAGCTACCCATATTTAGAGGAGTAGGAAATGAGGACCCGGATTAGTTCTGGTTCATGGTAAGAGCAGTGTGGGAAGCACAAGGGGTTACATATGATAAAATTAAGAAGGCTACATTGGTAAGCACGCTATAGGATCGCGCGTTGACATGGTATATCAAGCACTCAAATGATCACCCAAATGTAGGAATAATGAAGATCCAGACTGCGCTGAATAGAGAATTTAGCCGGCTGAAATCAGAGATGCAGTCAATCATAGGATTTAAGGAGATTGCGATGCTTCCAGGCAAGACTCCGTGGGATCTGGATTAGAGGCTGAAGAGTATGATCTGTGAGGCTAATATGATGCTGATGGATGCGCAACACCGTACGTGGTTTGTGGCGTCTTTAATACCTCACCTGAGGACAACACTGTCACAGCAGAAGCTTTCAACCCAGGTCAAAGCACTGGAAATGGCGATGAGGTTGCATGAAACACTGATACAGGATCCAGGATTTGGAGTCTAATAGATTCACGCACAACTACAAAATATCTGCTTGGAAATGTAGAGCTTGAAGTAGGATAGGGCACCACGGCCAGAGGCATGCGAAGAAGTGTGGTGTATAAAATGCAAAGGCCAAGGCTACAATAAGGATCAATGTCCCGTGTTCGTGAACTAGGCAGGATGGGGGCCAATGCCATTGAGACTGGAGGCACAAGCAGGTCCGAGTGCGACACCGCTGCTATGGTGCATGATCTATCAGATAGGAGGAAAGCACACGACGGACAAATGTCATCTATTGCAGAAGGTACACAAACTCCGAAGCAACTGTTTTGTAATTTTTGTAGATCAGTGGGCCATGATGAGCATACTTGTCGCAGCTACAAATTAATGATAGAGAAAACCCTAGCATATAGAATGCAGACGGAAACGCGAGGCCTTGAACCAGCCATAGGGATAGCGCGCACTGGATTTCAGGGCCGGGGTTGAGGATGAGGAGGAATGGGGCAAGGAAGAGGCCGAGGACAACTAATCTGTTACAATTATAGAGGACCATGGCACTACGCTTGTGATTGTACCAACTCGAAGAGACTATCTTGTTTGTACTATTCTTAGTTTGATCACGAAGCAGACGATTTTCCTACGTTGATCGCGTAGATGCGTGAGAAAGGGGTACTTCAGCCTACTCCAACGTAGAATATTCAAATGATGAGGTCCGAACTATGCGAAGAAGACCCCAACGTAAAGATGATGCTCAGAAGTAGTGTGACCACAGGGGAAGATAAGGGGAAGCAGCCTGAGGAAGATTCATGGTTTTGCAAGGCTCCTACAAAGGAACCTGAGTTTGAATTGGAACACATAAAGGAAACATTTATGGAAGGTAAGAAGAGATTCGTGGAAGCCTCTACTTCAGGTAGTAAGGATCAACCAGAGACAGGAATGGATCCTTCTATGCTAACTACCTTTTTAGAGACATGCATGAAACTGCTGCGCGATAATAAGGCGGTTAAAGGATTACATGAGTTGATAACTAGGTGCGCGGGGCTTGGTGAACTCTGTGTAGTTCAGAAACTAGGAAAGCATACATTGCGCACTAGGAGGGAGATGAGATTAATGGCACAAATTGGTGAATATGAAATGGATCAGGTAATTCTAGACCTAGGTTCTGACGCGAATGTGCTACCAAAGTAGACATGGGAAAAAATGGGTAGACCTGCATTACAATGGTCCCCTATTCAATTACGGATGGCGAACCAACATAAAATCTTTCCAATGGGAAGGTTGAAAGGGGTAATAGTTAATATCGAAGGCGTGAGCACGCAGACAGACTTTGAGGTGATAGTGATTGTTGTTGATAGCAACCCTTACCTCGCATTGCTAGGAATAGACTGGGCCACTAATATGAATGGAGTCATCAACATGAAGAAGCAGAAGATGATATTCGAGAAAAAGTCCCTTCGCATAGTAGTTCCGCTAGATCCGGCCGAATGTGCGTGCTACATCGAACCTATACACGATGACGACAACGACGATGAGCTAGATTGCATTTACAAGATAACAATGCAAGACCAGAATCAGTTGAACTCGACTGGATATGGGAGAATCTCATGGGAGCACGACAATTCCTGTACTTCGTATTTAGATGAAGAGATATAATGCTGGCAGAATCGGTTGCACGAAGTAACAATGCTAAATTGAAACATGATGATTAGATCACTACGGTGCATGGCGACCGAAGCAAGAGAATTTCCAACTTATGATGGGGTGACAGGAGTGGATGAGTTCTTGGAAAAATTTGAAAGTGCAGTACTGGAACAGCAGTGGTGTGGTGCGATGGAATGGGCACTGCGCACAACACTCGTACAATGGTGGAAGACACACTAGAAGAATATTGGCAATTGACGCGAATGTAGAAAACAGATGAACTTACGATTTGGAAGTCCCCAGCGATGAACGCGACTCGGGTAGCTAGGATGAAGCAGTATGCGCACCCATCTATGTTGATGGGTGCAGTCGTGTGCTGTGCAAGCACGTCCTAGATTAAGGATCGAAAATCAGAACCTGACGTGGAAGCAGGAAGAGCGACAAACATTCCATGTCAGAGACTTCATAGAGCTATGTGGAGTCATGAACTGAGTTCACTAGGCGAGACGAACTGACTGGGACCCGCGCGTACCATCAGTTCGATGGGCCTATAGGACCATAAGCAAAAACCAGAGCACAAAAATGACCCCAACACTGACAAGAAGAGAGGAAACTAGGAGAGAAGAAAAGAATCTTCAAACCACAACTCCCATAGTTGGGGCAGGACGTGAGGACTTGGGTAAAGGAATTAGGTAGTTATAGGAAGCCATTCGGCAAGGAAGATTGAAACTTCGCAAACTCGATGAAGATTGGGCACAACTGAGGAAGAAAAGCACGACATTGGACGAAGAAATCAACGAACTGGATACCGAAGTCACGAAAGTGGGCCTTGAGAAACTAAGCATGATGGGGCCCAATATAGCTAGCCCTGCTACTACACTAGAAGGAGTTCTGACCCTGCTAAAATGGCCACAACCACACCTTACTAAATAGGGGAGCATGCCATACAAAGAAGAATGCGACGTACTAATGGAAGAAGGGTGCTTGCGAACTGGGCTAGCAGGAAAATTGAAGCCTCGCACTGGGGGTACGACCATCTGACTATCCGTAGGAAGCACAGTCTCACCGCTACAGAGAGTTGAAAGAGAGTGCGAGACTATAAAACAATCTATTAGGGAGCTGGGCAACAACAGGGGTGCGCACAGGGTCGATATGTCACAAGGGTCACAGTTGCGCAGAAGGGGCTACGCTGCTGCGTGGATAAATAAGGAAGTTACCATTGGTGTCACTGTTCATGAAAAGACGTCCAAGTTAAGGAGAAAAGGAGTGGGCGGCGGGCATTTAAGACACGGGGTCAAAACTATATTTGAAACGATCTGCCGCCAGTATAGCATCAATGAGCCAGAAAAGGGGGGAATGGTTGAATTTGAATTTCAACAGGCCTATAAATCACAGCTGGTCATCCACTGAAAAAACCATGGCATCTTGAGAATTAATTTATTGCGCTATCCAATAGATATGGACCTGTCGAACTTCGATGCTTTGAGAGTAAGCCTAGTGTTTGCAACATTTCCAAAAGAGACTTAGGACCTTCTGGACAGCGTAATGTCGATAGCCAAGGATGCTGCACTGAGCCCAACGCCAATGGTGGGAGATGCACCAAAAATTCCCAGACAGGTAGCAGAACCAGTCCAGATGTCGCCACAAAACCCACGTTCTAGTAAGCGATCTATGAAAGATAAGGGAAAGATGGTGAATATTGAGACAAAATACAGACTTCCATATAAACGTTTGTCTCTGGGCCACATGCCCACGAGGAAACTTGAAGATTGGGACCTCACGGATAGCAACAACTCTCTTGCAAAAATGCAACACAAGCTTCAGTAGACATTGAGTATACTGAACCAGAGATCGCAAGTTTGTGCTCTTGCACAAAAAGTTCAGGCATTTGACATCTCAACTAGAGCTAAAATCCTATGAGTAGTCGCTTTTTGTTAACCTAGCAAAGCAGAATGAGCATCATCCATTGAGCGAATTAGTAGGGGAAATAAAGCAGGAGCTTGAAGAAGCGTTGCAAGAGGCAATGACAGAGTAACAGATTGTAGTTCGTCACTCATAGGGTTGGTGGACCGCGAAGGCTTGGCAGCACGACTCGCCACACTGACGGGGTGACTCAAGGGCAAGTCACGATGTTTTTGTTGGGGGCTTGTTGGGCAGTGGATCCCCCGCATAACTGTTTTGGGGCTTAAAGCCCACAATTTTGGGTAATGGTATTGTAAAGGCTCTACGTAGTGCGTGGAGCTCGAATTGTAATGTGTCAAGTCAAGGGGTTGTCCGCCCTCAAATATTGTAATTTAATATAAAGTGGGTTGGCCTACCCATGGTTCATGGACCATGGGAATGTATAAATAGAGTAAGGCTATAAGTGTAGAAGGTAGTTCAGTTTTTGAGTTTTTTTTGGATTATTATGGGTTTTTGAATGCAATATTCGCTCTGAGTCTGTAATTCCAAGTCTTGGGTTGTAGGAGTAGGAAGAGGCTTTACAGTTGTGTGTGCAGAGGCTTGGTAGAGTCCGCAACTGCGTGCATAGACCCCTGCAGCTGAGTGCGCAGGGTGGAATTGGATTGTATTGGAACAAAAGGTTAATAAAATATAAGTTGATTTTGGAATATTGTGCATCTGATCTGTCTGTTTATGTTTCGTTTATATCCTTGCATTTCTTTACAATTTATGATTGCACGCACTAGTTATAAATGTTAAATGAGTACATAAGAATACTGGGCCCACAAAATTAAGTCAGATCTATAATAATAACACCGTAAGGGTAAAGGATATAGGCAACGCCTCTTCGCACTCTGTACAAAGCTACGTGAAGGTCAGATAGCTAAGCGGAGTAGGACAAGGTCAAAAGATTGGTTCGTGACCTTTCTAGACCTTATCAAAGACATCCCTAGGGTGCGGAAACCTAGTTCTAGCACCCTCCCATACTTCCTTGAGTGATACCTCAGTTCGCGCTCCGCGTACTGTTGCTGAAAGGGATGGTAGTTTCGGGATTTGTTTGGCTAAAACACTTCTGAACTTGGGTCAGGCCCCAACAAGCCAACAAAACTTGATATGAATGGGATAATTAGTTTTATGTACTAAATTCCTTTTCAGAATATGTTAAAAGTGCTTAAGGATTCATGAGGTTATTTGCAAGTTTAAAACATGAGTTTTTGAGTGCTTTTATGTAAATTATATGTAGAAATTAACATAAAAAAATGACTAGACAACAACATATAATAGACATTAACATCACCAAAATAATATCACAACAAAACACGATGAAGGAGTTCACCCTGCTTGGGCTACGTCTCCTTGGTCCAACTTCCAATGGCCTGACCCTCTCTATTATGATCAAAAGTGTGAATACATCAGTTTACAATGCTCAGATAGCTTTGTAACCTATTCCAATGGCTCCAGAATTGCCAAAAATGCCCCCGTAGCCTCTTTCTTCTCCCGATTTGGTCAAAAACTAAAGAATTTATGGCTTCCCCAAGTCTTTTTCCTAATCACATTGTAAATTCCCTAAAATCTAGCACCATCCTACAAATTCGCCTCAAATTGCATTAATAGAGTGCCAATTTCGCTGATTTCTAGGAAACATTGTTAGTGCATTAAATTGCCTCTAACGCTTTAATTCCAAAATTTTTGGGCACATGCAGGCCACGTGCCTGGGGCTAAGGCCAAAAAATCGTCCCCAACAATTAGGCCCTAGCTCCCCCTCTGGTGGTGGTCACATTTGTGGTGCGTGCCCAAGCGCTGGTCCTTCCTTGGAATGGTGCTGATTTAATATTCAAATAAATGCCAAGGACGATATGGTGAAGAACTTCTCCGATGGCATGTTGTTAGTTAGCTTGGCTTATTGCTTGGTGGTCATGGGTTCAACCCCCGCTGATGGTTCCCAGACCCCTGACCAAAATTTTGGTGGCCCCTGGGCTACCACGTGTTAGCTTGTGGTTGGCCACCAACCGACCAATCAAATTCCTCCAAATACACCCAATGAGATTGTGCCACGTGGCATAACATGATTTTCTTAAGGCCCATTGACCAGTCAAACCTGCCAGCTCAGCCTAAATAGTCAGCGCCACATTAGCAATACAGACTGCTGACTGGGCTATCACATTTTATAAAAAATTCGTCTGTTTGGGAAAACGAACAGAACATGATTCTGGGAGCATACCATGTTCATTTCATGCAAAATTATTTGTGTTGGATTCAGGATGACGAGCACTACGTGGTCGTTTAGGTTCCACACCGATCCAACAACTTTTAATTTTGAGTTATTTTTTGAGCACTTGATCATGCCGTTTGGGTGGTTCAGGATTGTTTTACCTCTGTAGTGAAGGCCAAGTACACTTGGAAGAGGTTCGAGTGAACTGGGAGGAGATCTGGGAAGTGTAAGTTCATTTTGGACCTGTTGTTTGTCACAGGTATGGGCCAAAAACCTTCCTGAAGTTACTGCAGGTGTGTGTGATCCCTGTTTGAGGAGATCGAGAGGTGTAACACCTTAGCTTGGCTAGGCTACATATAAGAGAAGGTACAACAAATTTTTGGGGCCAGTCCTAGAGCATAACAAAGGAGGTTACAACAATGTTTAGGGATATTATAGAAGCCATAGCCATGACTATAATTTTAGTGTTAAAGTGCACAGAACTTGCATCAAGGAAGGGTATGATTGGTCCGTTCTTGTTGGCAGTGTTTGTTGTGGATGAAAATTTATGCAGCCTGTGGGGGCCATGTGTTAGGGTTGGCTTGGGAGATTAGAAACCCCAACTAGGATTAGATTATATGGTGATTGGATTGGGTTCCATTGGAATGATGGAGGGAAGAATGTTGGTTTCCCTTGAAAAGTATTCATAAAGAGAGATCGACAATTGAAGGTTGGGTGAAGTTGTTGGATCCTAATGTGTAGCTCTTTGGTGGATGAAAGATCTACTAAATCGTAAAATTGGAGCTCAGGTATTGGCCAACCTAGAAGAGTAGATTGGATTAGTCTGTGTTCATTGAAGCAGAAGCGACTTGTAGTAGTGGCAGGTGGCAACCATCCTGGAGTCTCTATGTGTTGTCTCTTGATGGACTAAGGGGCATCTAGAGAGTAGATTGGAAGCTAAGGACTAATAGGACTAGGTACGACACAGAGGCTCTGATTATGCACTAGAGCAATAAGATTGTCATTTTATCTTGTATTGTTGTACTTGAGGATAATTTAGGGTCATTATCCCTTGTATGGCAGCCCTAGATAGTTGTATTATGTGTTTATTAATATAATGAAGTTGGGTTGAAATATTTGTAAAAATTTGTCTATACTTGTGCATGTGTGATTTACTGCTATTTATATTCCATTGTGCAAAGTAGCTTTGTTGAGATTCTTGGTTTGGTAGTCTTAGAGATTTTAAAATTCTATCCTAGACCCAAGGTCATGGAAATTCAACAACATACACCTACATCCCATGTATAACACAACACATACTCCTACACTTGGTGTACAACACAACACATATACGTACACAAAGTGCAACACAACAAATACACATGTCACTATACAACAACTACACAATACACATAACACAGTACCACATGTGCATAACACAATGTGTACAATGTGTACACAATGACACATATACACAACACGACTTGCATGATGTGTACATAGAACCACATGTACACAACACCACCTGCACGACATGTACATAACACCACATGTACACAACACCACCTGAACAATGTGTACACAATGCCACATGTACACATCATCACCTGCACAACATGTACACAACACAACCTGCATAATGTGTACACAACACCACCTATACAATTTGTACACCACCACATGCATGACATGTACACAATACCACATGTACAGAACACCGCATGCATGACATGTACACAACACCACTTGCACACAACGTCACATGTGAAACATGTACACAACACCACATGCACACAACACCACATGTACAATCATGCACACAACACCATATGTAGATAGCACCACATGTACAACATGAATACAACACCATATGTACATAGTGCTGAATATATAACAAGTATATAACACCATATGTACACAACACTGCATATCCAACATGTGCATAACACCATATATACATAGCACCACATATCTAGCATGCACACAACACCATATGTACACAACACCGCATATCCAACATGAGCACACCACCATATGTACACAAGATTGCATATACCAATACTGGACGTCTGGAGAACACACCATCTCTACCAAGCAACCTTGCTTTTGGGGTCTTTCTGCCAGCCATGCTTGTCCCATCATGCCACAAATCTGTAATATCCCTCCCTTAATAATAAATAATAAATAATAAATAATAATAATATAACTAATACAATAATACAAAACTAATAATTAATGAATAATAAATAATAAATAATAATAAACAAAATAATAAAGTAATAATAAAAAAAATAATAATAAAAATAAATCCACTAGATAATAAATAATAGAATAATAATAAATAAATGATATTAAAAATTATATAAAAAGAAATAGGTAATAAAAAATAAAAATAAAGATAGTAATAACCATATTTAAGCTCTAAATAAGAATAAATAGAAATAAAAGAAGAAAATTATCAAAAAGAAAGAAATAAAACAAGAAAGCTAAAAATCAAAAGAAAAGTAAAGAATAAAACAAGAAAAAAAGTTGCATGCAGACACATGAAGTGTGTGCATGTGTTTCCCCTTCCAATGTTTTGTTCTATTTAATAGATGGTGAGGAGGATGGGAGGTATCCATCATTCCGAGATTCTATTTGTCATTCTCTTGGGAGAATGGTATACTCAGACTTAGGAGCACTGGCAGTAGTCGTTGATTGAGGGCTCGGGGGTGGCCAGTTGTAGCAGAATCCTGCACAATTGAGCCTACGATTGGGAGGAGAGTCGTCCCCAAAACCCTGTTGCGGTACACCTACTTCTACCACAGGTAAGCCAGGTAAGTAAGATATCTATTTTGGGCTGTTACATATGGTATCAGAGTAGGTTTAATCCTTTTATTTTTTTGGAATTTTAACTTGACTTGTTTTAAAGTTACAGGTTGGTGATTGTGTTTCTGCGCTAATCTGCAAAGTTATGGGGTTTCCAATATATATAGCTTTGCTCTTTTGAAAATATTTTTCAGAAGAATAAATGTATCGGTGCTATTTTAATGTGGTTTTGATTTCTCTATAAGCTTTTGTGACCATGGCCAGGCCATTCGAACTCGGGACGTAGCTTGACCTGTTGCCACTACTAACCACCAGGTTAGCATTTTCACATTCCACCAGTACAATGATCAGTAAGTGTCTCCCTTCAAATTTATCCCTGAAGATTCATGCGAATAAAGCTTCTGGATCACCTTTAAGCGTCCTTGATATTATGCTTTGTGAATCAAAATCAAACCTGCAAAAACCGTTGCGCCAGTTCTATTATTGGGTTGGTTGCATTTTCCACTAATTTGTTTTGTAGCATTATATATTGTCTGCCTAAAGTTAAAATGTTTGCATGCTAATTCATAGCAGGTTTTGGCACAATCCATCTTTTCCTTTTTCAGTGTACTTTGCTCTTAGCCCAGGGTTTCAACTACAATGTTGGTTATCCCTCGCTGCATGCTTCACCCGCCATGGCAATGATAATTCTTTCAAAGATAGATGCCGATGCCCAGGGGTGATTATGATTGTCTTCATTGTTTTCATCGTTGAATTCAGGCTAGGGTTTGGTTTAGCTGACATCCTCTTTCAAGAAAGTAGATATGGAGTACACGCTTGCATAAAACTTGATTTGAGTTTACAAAGCGTATTGGCGACTTTAAGGTCAGTCATATTTTTCGTTTTCTGACTTGCGGAGTTATATTCTGAGTTCAATGTCTATGAACAAGCATCTGATTAGGGGTCCATCACTCGGCGAACTATTCAGCTTCCAAACAAGTTGGGCAACTGATGTCCCATAATATGTTTTTGATTTATTGCTCTTACAGTGTGGGGCGGAGATATCTACCAGAATTTTAACTAAACCACCCATACTGCTTTCAATTAAATTTGAAGGTCCTTGTAGCACTTAGTCATAGTTATTAATAAATCAGTGTCTCTGAAAACGTTTTGGGGTTTCATGGTATAAATTTGATAAGAGATACGACCGATATAGAAGAGAAGCTACTCAACGAAGTGTCTTTTTGAGGGTAAAGATTGATAGTGAAATGAGTTCTCACTGTTGTAGTCATTTGCTGTTATGAACCATCAATTACCCTGTGGTTTGTTGATTCCTGTTGGAGGGTTTCTCTAGCTGTGCTGTAAGAATGTGTTTTCTCTTGTGGAGGGTTTGTGAGAGATTATCTCTGGTGGGTCAAGAGTAATTATAGATTGAATTGGGCTATCTCATTGTTAGAATTAATGAAGTATGTACTTTATTAATGGCATTCACTGGTGAAATCAAAATTTTGTTGTTAGGATAAAAAGTTTTAACATTCGGGCTTTGGGATCGTTACCAATGTAACTCAGAAACTCCAAGTTGGTTTTCATTTGATGAAGTATTCTGAATAAAAGTGCCACATCTTGAATATCTATTAAATAATGAGTAGGGCTGTATACCCGCGCCTTTTCAGTGAAGGCGTACAATTTGCTGCAGCCAATGCTGCTTACCGTGTTTGACAGCTGTCCATGTTGAGACAATCAATTTTCTGTAGTTCCTGTATGTGTCGTGCTATCACTCGAAATTGCCCTTTGAAAAATTAGTTTCAAGTGGTTCAGAATGGACAATTTATCAACACTGCCCCTGTAACCAACAATGCACCTCTCAACAGTGCTTGCTGATTCTATGGGGCAATCCTTATCAAATCTGCCTCAGATTGTCAAGATTCATAAGAATAAGACCACATATTTGCATATAAAGCTTGCTGATCTGGAATGAATACTTATAAATCTTTGTGTGTACTTCAAATGATCAAGAAAGAAATTCAGATCTAAAATTAACATTTGCAGTTAATGAATAAAAATGATACATAAAAATGATGGCAGGCATGTTCAGTGCTTTGGATCTTGAATGTGCATGGAATCTCAATACTCACTTCATGGAAGCAATAAACTATTGATCTCCTGACGTGTCTCTGCTGTTGATGATAATGAATGGCGCTTTAAATCTGGACGTTAGGTTTTGCAGGTGGTTCCATATCAACTATTGGGTGATTATACCATCGTTTATACGTCTTTTGATTAACTGCAACATCTTATTTTTGTTCTCTTGGAATATGAAAATTTTAGTTCAGAATCAATGTATCGACATCAATATTAAACCGTTTCTGGGTAGATTGGCGAATTCTGTTTTCTGATTCTTTATTTTCTATATCTTTTTCAGCCATTTTAATAGTTACCTTTGTCTTATGCCACGTTAGGATCGTTGGGCACCAAGATTCACAAAGAATTATGAATGGACTGCTTGTCCCCATGATCTGTAACTAATTGATAGTACATATGTAGCCATACCGGTAGACTTCTGGAGAGTGAATTGGCAAAGAGAAGCGGAAAATCTCGTTTACTTTTGAACTATTATGGGCAACTAAATGCAAGGGTTGTGCTTGTTGGAGGTCTTAGACGCTTAACCCAATGCTTTACAGCGTGAGGAGCTGACATCCATGCACAACATTTCCAAAGTTAGTCCTCCTTTTCAGAAGGATTCATAACTTGATAAGCCTTGGCAAGGTTCTTAGCTTAGTCACCGCATTTGTCCAATTTTTAGTAACAAAATAAAATTCGTAGAATCTCCAACATTGGCGAATTTGGAATTTGAAGGCAATTTTAAGATCATGTTTTTTATACCATTTATAAAATAATTATTACGATTCATTTCCTAGAAAATATATAATGCTCTTGTCTCTTTTCTGCATGGATGTTACAATAAAGTTAGATTAATTTTCTGGCAAATTCTATGCAGTAGTGATTCTTTCAAACTTCATGTTGGTTTGGTCCAATACTGAACAGAAAGTAACAACCAAAATAAGGAGTAATTACAGGTAATAGTTGGTCAATATAGTATGAGAGAGAGACAGAATCAGGCGGTATTTGAAAATTTAGAATCTTGGAATGATGGATACCTCCCATCCTCCTCACCATCTATTAAATAGAACAAAACATTGGAAGGGGAAACACATGCACACACTTCATGTGTCTGCATGCAACTTTTTTTCTTGTTTTATTCTTTACTTTTCTTTTGATTTTTAGCTTTCTTGTTTTATTTCTTTCTTTTTGATAATTTTCTTCTTTTATTTCCTATTTTTCTTTATTTAGGCTTAATTATGGGTTTTACTATCTTTATTTTTATTTTATTACTTATTTTTTTCTTATTATTAATACATTTATTATTTTTTATTCATATTTTATTTATTATCTAGTGATTTATTTTATTATTATTATTATTTTTATTACTTATTATTTTTGTTATTTATTACTTATTATTATTAATTATTAGTTTTGAATATTTTATTTAGTTTATTATTATTTACTATTTATTATTTAAGGATGGGATATTACATACTCTCCCACTTTAAGGAACTTTGTCCCGAAGTTAAGTTTTACAAAGCCATTCTAAGACAGTTATGCTGAACACGTTTATCACAAAATTGATAGTCAAAAGAAGCTGTTATCAAGATGTATATAGGTGTTTGAGAGAATTGCAGACAAATAGCAAATACAAGTGACTACCTCCATCTTCCCAGAATTTAAAATTAATCCAAGCAGCAAGGAGGACCAGGTTTCAAATCCCATGGGCCTCGGCATACAAGCTTACAATCCTATTGGCTGCATAAACTCTGCTTTATATATATATATATATATATATATATATATATATATATTTGCAAATTTCAGATTTTACCAAAATCAATAAGATTGCTGAGTTTCTAAATCTTAAATTGGTGGTAATCATTATTGTTGAACATTAAGTGACATTATCATAATGGATACTTCTTGTATTAGTCATCTTGATTTTGAAACTGTAATTCATTAACAGACTTGGCTATTGCTTGTCTATCTTCATGTAGGTTCATTGAGTCATTCTGATTAGTAGCTTTATAAATTACGTTGTATTCATGAACCAACATCTCATCTTGAACAAATTCTGTTGATAACACATCTATCTACAAACAATTTAACCATTCAATTCCCACGTAATCCGAATGAGGAATTGCACGTAGCTTTCCAGGGATTCAATTAATCAATGGGTGAATCTTTCTACAGATAGATGAATCTTTCAACGTTTGATAATCCATTTACATCAGTGGGGTACACTCATTTCATTGTCAGGTAATTCTGCGGGTCTAGTACCGCTTTGCTTTTTCAGATTTTGGACACCGGAGGTGCGGCTGATTGAGCTATATACGAAGCTATATAACAAGTCTGTAAATTTGTAAGAGTATATCGCAAGATTGCAGGTGTCTGAATGTTTCAAATCACAATATGAGGATGATTAGTATGGACAGATTCTCGACAAGCTTACAATTTTCTATCTTAGGCAGGCAATTTTACGCCTAATTGTATTGTAATTTAAGGGATTTGAAATGGTGTTGCCTTCGCGGGTGCGCTTGCAGGCAGACCATATAATTAATAAAATGATTTTTTTTTGTATTGGGGAGGCATGACCTTCCCCGTCATCCGATCCGGTTCTGGGTCGGGTGGCAGTGTCTTTTCTTTATGGTGTGGAATATTTTTTATGATTGATTCATAAATTTTATGACTAAA
>APFE031530114.1:12797-51738 GCA_000404065.3 Pinus taeda | reverse complement strand
TTAAGCTCTAAATAAGAATAAATAGAAATAAAAGAAGAAAATTATCAAAAAGAAGGAAATAAAACAAGAAAGCTAAAATCAAAAGAAAAGTAAAGAATAAAACAAGAAAAAAAGTTGCATGCAGACACATGAAGTGTGTGCATGTGTTTCCCCTTCTAATGTTTTGTTCTATTTAATAGATGGTGAGGAGGATGGGAGGTATCCATCATTCTGAGATTCTATCTGTCATTCTCTTGGGAGAATGGTATACTCAGACTTAGGATCACTGGCAGTAGTCGTTGATTGAGGGCTCGGGGGTGGCCAGTTGTAGCAGAATCATACACAATTGAGCCTACGGTTGGGAGGAGAGTCATCCCCAAAACCCTGTTGCGGTACGCCTACTTCTACCACAGGTAAGCCAGGTAAGTAAGATATCTATTTTGGGCTGTTACAAAATCACACTGCTTTCATTCCGCTAATATATCACTCAAAATTACCTATCATAGCATAAACATAGGTATAGTATAAGCACATAATATCAATTCATATCCACATGATAATAACCTCATAGATCTATCAGGGCTACTCTTCCCACTTGATTCCTCATGAAACCAAGAATATCTTCATGCCATTCACCTACATAAGAAATCATTCCTCCACAAGAATGATCCTTGACGACCTTGTCATTCAATGACATACATACATACAAACACACACACACACACACACACACACACACACACATATATAATCATTAGAATATTCATAATCACAACACAATTACCAGATATCATAAGATCAAGGTTAAGATAACTCCCTTTATCCATGCAAAACATGCACAACATTACGAAAAATAGTTCCCAACATAGCCAAGGCATATGACACCTAAAAACCATTTAATTTACCTTTCCCGTTACCTTTCTCATGACTGTCCTGCCACCATCCATTTATCTTAATGGACCCAACTAGTTCAACTGGCTATCATATTCTTGTCTTCAACTGCCCTTCACTCATGCACCTGGCTTCATCTAGGTCTTACATTACTTGTTGGGTTTCATTCAACTCTCCCCGACCTCCATTAACTTTCCTATTTCCCAAACCAATTCCAAATACCCTCAAAACATAAAAGGGAAGAATAAGAAACAAATAAGGATAAAACATGAAAATCCAAGAAACCACAAACAAAGTGGCATGGCCATGCACTAGACACAGTAAAAACCACAAATCAAGTACAAACAAATCACAAATAACTGAGAGAACAAAACTTGCAATAGACACCATGAATCAACCACATGATTCCGAATACTTCTGAGGGAAAGATCAACCCATGCCTTCTTCAAGATTTTATGACAACCTCTTTTCTATGCAATTCCCTGCATCATACTGCCATACACACACAACTATTAGTGCATAAATACACATAACAACATATCAGTTATCTTACCTTGTTTTTCCAAGTGTGTTTCCTTGTAATTGAACATATCCATGCCATCTCTCAAGGGACTCCAATTCCCTTGACATATCCAGCAATAACTAGAAAATAACTAATACACCTATCAAATACACATTCATGAATATAACACATATCCACATAATGTAAGACAAAATCAAGGTTAAGAAGACTTCCTATATGCAAATAACCCATTCATTTGGAATTATGGTTTCCAAACATAGCCAAAGGAATTATCTGCTGATTCATTTATTAACATTTATTCTTGAAATAAATCTTATTAACATACGAAAAATCCAACCAAGTTAGTTACTTCTACGTACCACCCAACCATAGATTGGGCTAAATCAAATATTTATTTCAAGAAACCACCCCTGTGCCATATTCTAAGCATGAATGTGGGATCCCATGGAATAAACCAAACAAAACCAAACTAGGGCTTCTAGAGGCCAACCAACTCAACCCTCAACTAGTGATTCCTCCTCATGGTTGGACATCAATAACCATAACTAGATCAGTGTCTACCCAAGCTGTGTAGGGCTCCAGAGCATTTATTCCAACCATGGCTCCA
This sequence comes from Pinus taeda, assembly GCA_000404065.3. NCBI lineage: Eukaryota > Viridiplantae > Streptophyta > Pinopsida > Pinales > Pinaceae > Pinus > Pinus taeda. Next base: position 49,738 of record APFE031530114.1, on the reverse strand, counting down.
GAAACTAGTAACTCAACCCAGAACCTTTCTAAGCTCCAGAGAATTTTTCCAACCCATCTTCAGGACTACTAAATCAACCCACCAAGGGATCCAAAGTGTTTGTCCAACCTAGGATCTAGGACTAGTAACTCAACCCAAGTTGTTCTAGGGCTTCTAGAGCATTTGTTCCAATGAACAAATCCATGAACTAGTAACTCAACTCACAACCATAAGGAACCAGAGCACCAAAAAAAAATAACAAATGGGAAAACCCACAACACCATGACTATCCAAGAAATGGAAAGGCTGAAACCACTGTCAATCCAGGGAATCCTCCATGCCAATGACAATGAATGACAAAGAAACTACATGCATGTACCATGCATGCCAAAACTAGCAAGGAAATCATACATGCAACTCAATACCTGCAAAGCAATCCAACTTTAAATGTTGATCTAGTTGTTCCTTTGCACTTTCTTGCTTTCCTTTTCCTTCTTTCTCAAAATCCAAGTGAATACTAGAGTGTTCCAAGCATACTCCAAGAATTCTCTAAGTGTGCAAGGGTAAGAGAGAGAGAGTGAATAGAAGAGAGATCCACCCAAAAACTATCAAAAGGCTATGAACTAATCCTCAGAAGCCTTTTGATAATTAAGGTTTCTAATTTCTTCATTTTCCTCTATTTTTCCTTCAATTTTCATCTCACACAATTCTGTAACCTTTCATCTCCCTTTTCTCTGATTTTCCTTTAGTTTTATAAATCAAATATCAATTAATGCTTATTTTCCTTTTCAATTCCTTTTCCAATGCCTTCCCCAGTTTCCCTTAGCCATAATAAACCAAACGAACACCCACTTGGATGCTTTGTCCAACATTCAGCATGGAATACGTGTCCTATGACCTTGGTGTTATTTTTTTTTTACATGAAAAATCAACGAGGGGTTGTTACAAAGATGCACTAGATAACACTAATATGGTCTAAGCTTCCACGTACTCTCTAGTATATCGGAAGACCACCTCTAGGTTGCATACCATCCATAGGTAACCGAGTCAGCCATCTTGTCATTTGTGATACACCAAACACAACATTCGGGAAGATTGCCTGCATGTACTGGAAATTGTATTCTGCAGTTCATAGGGGCCTGGTAATCATTTTATACCTAGTGTCCCATTTTTATTGCTTTTCTTTATTTTCATTGATACCAATTGTAAATTTAACCATCATACATTGTTAAAATTATGAACTAAAATTCACATTTCAGTAGACTTAGGGTTGAATCTGATGGCAACACTTCCATAGGTTAATAACTAAGCGACCCCTCTTAATGAGGATCCTAGTCCTTTTCCTTGTTTTGGAAATGTTGGTCCTTCTTACATGGCTATATTGTCTCTTCCTAGGTTCGCGATAGGTTTACTGATATGGTTGTATTCAACCTTGTTGGTTTCAAATAACCAAGTTGCTTCACCTCAAACATATACTTCTCCTCAACCTCAACCATATTTTTTACCTCATGCTAATCCTTTTAATTATTCTCCCATCATGTCCTCTTTGTTGGAAATAAGTTATCATTGATGTCAAAAGGTTTTAGCTAGAGGCACATGTGTCAAACAAGCTCTCAGGGAGCAGACGTAAGGAGTAGCATGGAAACATAATGGCGTAGAGGTTTTGGAGCCAGTTATGATGCAACAAATAATCTCAGATTCAAGTGTAAGCCACCCAAATGGATAGAGATCTGAAATATATTTCCAAAGATATATGGAAGTCCTAAAAATTCCTATTGGTTCAAAAGATAGAGCTAGTCAAAGTTAGTGACCCCAAGTCTAACCTAGCAGAGTTAGAAGGAGTGTGGAGAAACCTTGGCGAGTAGTGAAGTTTGGCACATTGCCAAAGTGTAGCAGAAAATTTGGCAGATTCTCTATGTGAATCTCTAGTTATATGTGGTGGACACATTTGTAGTGGAAATTATTTTCATTGGAAATAATTATCAACGGGATGATTCCATCTCGACGAGTGCACCCTAAGGTTTAAGATGTGGCGCAAGTGAAAAAAGTCGGGATTTGGTAACCCGAAAGTTTGTTTGGAGAGCACATGGCTAAGTGACGAGAGGAAAACACCGAGATATGTGGAATTTTTCCAACAACACCATAGATAGAGGTCTTTATGGTCATGGGATGTGGTTTCCTATACATTTGATTGCACAGATCAATAACAAAGAGCTTCTCTAGGGACACTCCTCCCAAAACCACAATCCACTTAGGAGTGGTGTCAAGGAAAAAAGGCTTCATTAGGGGAATTTTGAGGAATAAAATGGGCCTCCTAAGGAAATTGTAAAATAATAGTGGAAATAATAAAATAATATTAGATTATATCATCAAATTTTAGAGGGAAAAAAGAAAAAACTATTTTTTCAACTCGTATTTCCAAGTTATCTCCCTATGGGTTTACTCAAATTTCGAGGGTAAGCACTTGTTGGATGAAAAATTTGATTCCTCATCCAAGGAGTACCCATGTTGCATACTTTCGATGGAGCCTACTACACAAAAATGATAAATACATGAAAAACGTGATTGCAATAATGTGTATTCATGTATTTCTGATTTTTTGTGTAGTAGGGTCCATCGAAAGTATGCAACATGAGTACTCCTTGGATGAGAATTTAAATTTTGCATCCAATGAGTACTCCAACTCGAAATTTGAGTAAAAACTTAGGGATATAGGTTGAAAATATGTGTTTTGAAAAAGTAGTTTTATTATTTTTACTTTTTACTCAAAAAATGGTGAATCATCCCCCATGGTTTACATAATCATCTTGAATCCTATTGGTTCTTATAAAGTTTATTTTGGTTGTACATGTTTCTTAGGAGGCTCATTTTAGACCTAAAAAGTCCCCTAATGGAACTTGATGGTTTTTGAGAGAAACAAATTACAAAGGAAAATGGTCGCAAAACAATGCCTCATAGGATATTTTCTCTCTCCTCTAGGAGTATAGGTGGTAACATTAGATTGGCCTAGACGAAAACAAATGATGATTTCAACATGGACATGTGGTAGGTGGATTCAAAATTTTTAGGCACCCAAGTGGCCCTTTTATGAGTAACATGTGTCACCACTCATAGGCATATGGAAGGAGTGACATCATGGTGTCATCATCTCGACGGGATGAGCCCGAAAGATTTAAAATGGCACACATAGAGAGTGTTGAGCTGTGGCAGTTGGGACATGTTGGCAAGTTGGAATTGACAACAACAAAAACCAATTAAAAAAGGCATTAGGAGGAACCATAGGAAAACTCATCTCGTAGGCGTTACCCTGACAGGATTATTAAATGAAATTAGCGAAAGGTGCTGGGAAGTAGGCATCGAGCCACGGTGGAATATCCACAACCAATAAGAGAAATGTTGGGCGATCCCCACGGACACGTCAACTCGGAATTTAGACCCTGATGGGTTATTTTGGTGCACATAAATGAATGTGCCAGGAGGAATGGAGCTATGGTCTAAGCACCCACACATGTCCCTATGCTACAAGAAGAAATAAAGGGAACAAAGATATAAAGAGCTACAGAGGCTCTCAGAGTGGATAAGAACCAGTTCCTTAGACTATTTTACCTAGAAACATGACCAAGGGCATGGTGGCAATAGAATGTGGGGCCATCCCCGGATCCAAAAATCCTGTAACTTGTGAAGAATTAGAATTAATAAAAAAAGACAGGAGCTTGGTAGCTCCAACCTTAGCGCTGGGCTTGGTTTCTTCATGTAGAAGCGGGACCAACCAACAACATGAGAGTTGTTAACAAAGGAAATTGTCTCGCATAGGGCACAAAAGGGCTTAGTGCCTAAAGCATTCAGCCGTGGTCGCAAAGCATTAAGACTAGGTCTATGGTGGAAAAATAGGTAATGGATCCAAGTGAAAGGTCCTTAAAGGAAAAATAGTGGAACTATCAGTTTTGGTAGCGAAAGTTGGCATTTAAGCCAAATTAACTACATATAAAAATAGCAGGCACATTGCTAAATTCTGTAAAAAACCAAAATGCAAAACTATAAGCAGTAAAAATCAGTTCAAAGTGCAGAAAAGGTAGAAAATGTCAGTTTGACTTAGATATTAAACCCCAAGTATTAAACATAGTCTAGAAGATTGAGCTGAATAGGAAAAAGGTAAAAGTAAGGCTTCATGCACAAATTTAAAAATAAACAAAGCCAAAGTTAGCAACAAGAAAAATCTATAAAAGTAGGCCTAATCAAGAAAAATCGATACAAGATTTTTGAGACAAATATTCTGGTGCAGGGAGGTGTTGGTAGGGTGTTCATATTAATTAGAGATTGATTTAGGTGTTTTTCGAAAGTGGTGATTGAGATTAAATTGTTTTGAAAGCAGAAGGAAATCATTGATCCTAGTGTGAAAATGGATGAAAGATGAACACTGAGTGTCTAAAGAAAGTTGTAGCTTGCAGATTAGGGGTTGGTGCTCCTTCCATTGGGTACTGGATAATAGATTAGGGTTGTAGTTCCATTCAGTTGTAGCTAATAAATAAGGGAGTTGTAGCTTCATTCTGGTTGTAGCCATATAAATTGTAACAACAAGTTGTAGCTTGCCATATGAATACATTGAAGAATACTTATGAAAGTTACTTGTTCTTGTGTGTTCCATTGTGATTGTTGGCATTGATTAATGTTATGGTTATTTAATTGATTTCTGAAGTATTTAATGATTTACATAAAGTAAAAGAAAGTTTTAATTTGGTAATATTGCTAATATATTGATTCACCCCCCTTTCAATATTGTCCTGGTTTCCAACAATTGGTATCCTATCCAAGTTACTTTAGAACAATTTAACAACTTGAAGAAAGATCAAGGACCATGGAAAACCAGGAAGGAGGTCATACCAACAAGGAATCTATGTTCAATGGAACAAACTATGTGTTTTGGAAAGTGAGGATGAAGACCTACATTCAATCACATTGGAGCTGATTTGTGGGATGCCGTGGAAGAAGCATATCAAAGACCTCCATCAGTGGTTAACAAAGACCAGAAGTTGGAGTTAACATGCAATGATAAAGCAATGGATGCCTTGATTAATGGCCTATCTAAATCAAAACTTGTCAATGTGATGGACTGCACATTTTCCAAAGCAATCTGGTGTTGGAAAATCCATAGAGATGGAAATTAAAGTGATTTTCCTTATTATGACATTATCTTGTGATGTTTTTCATTATTAGTATTAGATTTATTAATTATTTTTTCTTATAATAAATATTAATTCCAAGCAACAAAATAAGATGACATAAGATATAGGTACTCTGCCAAGGAGAAACCCCTCTCAAGGGGAAAACCCAATCACAAATTATTCCTTCATTAAATTCAAGATGAGACAACCAAGACCTTTACAAACTGGACTAGACACCATCCATCAAATCACCCTCCTTCCTTTCACTGCATTAGCATCATCACTGTAATAGCACTTATATCTTGTTATTGTGATGACACCAAAATATAGTTTCACTGAACCTTCCTTACTATAGTGGCATCTAACCTTCATCATTGTAGTTGCACAAAACTGAGATAATACTTTACTGTGATAGCACCGAGTGATAACACCTAACAATACTGAGGGTATGCCTATACCTTATCCTCCTTGTTCCTTGTTTGAACACCTATAGTGACCCCAAAATACATGCCTATGAAATGCTTATCCAAATTGTTCTGTGGTCACCGAAATTCTCCACAGGGATAGCCAAATTTTCTCTTTCAAATCCAAGCCTTTGTTCCTTATGGAATGCAAGCTTTTGTACCAATATTCGATCTATGAAATATGAACTTATGAGATCATACTAATGTGAATACCTGAGCTTGGTATATATCGTTGTACCTCCATATAAATGAGATGACATGTCTTCATGAAAGGCTGCATCTCCATTTTAAGTTAGGACAACATGTAGGCCGATTGGTAGGCTGACTTGATAAAGACTGTCTTGAGGACTTTGAAGAGGTCGAGTAGATTACTTTTTTGAAGGGGATGAATTAATGGAGTATTCAAACAATAAATGACTTTGAAAAATAACCTAAAGCTTACAATGGAGGCGTAACCTAATACAAATGACCCAAGCATGAAACACATGCTTTAACAAGTCAAATTCAATAATAATATTTTGTTTTTTGACAAATATATTACATTTTGACTTCAAGTACAATTATGAAGATCGAGCCTAGTTACATTTTCCAACACTCCCTCTTAACTAGGGCGGTATTGATATTTACATATAACCAAGGAAGTACATGGAAGATCTCAAACCATATCATCTATGAACAAATTTCGGCACCATAATGCCATGGGCTATATTCTTGACCATGGAATCTATACATTGGTCTCTCAACAATTTAGGCACCACAATGCTACGAACTAGATTACTGACTAGGGAAATCTATCTGGGTGGGACTAAGATGGACTCAAGATTTTAGCCTCTTTAGGTAACATTAGGCTTACTTGCTAACCTTCAACCCAAGAATCCATGTACATGTCAGAGATAAATAACCAAAGCCACCTTTCCAACTTTGAGACCAAGACATCAAAACAAATTTCTGGCTAGATGTCCTCCAAGACAATGCTTCACTCACAAAGCCTCATTACCCCTTGATCTAGTAGATCAAGGAAAAAAATTCTCTCTCAATCAAACTAATCCAACATGCTATCAAATCCTTTGAGAGATTTTACTCGTACAAACACAACCCTAATCAATAATATACTTTCACATGTACATAATCAAATGCAAACCTTCGGGGTCTTCCAGACAACTTGATGTGGCTTCTCAACTTTTTCATAGTAGGACTATCAAACGAATATTTGATAGAAATTTCCTTAATCATACACTTTCCTTTCCTACTTCACATGCAACAAATATCCTTCATTCTCCAATCAAAACTATGCTCTCCCTCTTATCTAGAGAGATTTCCTTTATCCATGCTCCCTCTAAACTCAGGGAGATCTCTTCTATCCATGCTCCTTCTTAACTCAGGGAGATTTCTTCTATCTAGGCTCCCTCTTAACTCAGGGAGATCAAATTATTCTTTTCTTCCTTGGAGAATCTTTCATGGCTTCCATCATTCTTATCAAAGTCATTCGTATATCATGCTTATCACATCAATTTTACTTATGATCATATTCACCAATTTGAAGATGATGTACCTGTACAACTTAGATAGAAAGTACAACCAAAATTATAGAAGCATGAAGTTAGCCATATCAAAATATTATAAAAACGGAAGAATTTAGGCTTTACAAACATAATAAGCAAGAGAATATACTTCAAAACTTCATCTTCTTGCCGAGGGTTAGTTACAAACCCTAAATCACATTCATAACTCATTATTTCTAGGGTTTTAATATTCTTTGAACGACAAGTTCCTTCATATAGAAAACCATATAAATAAATCCAATCAATGAATATAACAATTTTTCATAATTTATATGTTAGAATCCTTACTAAGATTTCATACATATCCTAGATTTTATACAAGAGATTCAACAATCAAAACTAATCACAACTTAATCAACATCATGACTAGCAGCTACTAGTGTTTGATATTCACCCTTGCTTTCTCATTTACACAATCTCAACACTCACTATGTAGATTCATATATTGTCTTATCACACATACTTAGAGAGTTTAACTACTACTAGGGTTTAGTTGCAAGACCCTATATTTTCCAAACATCATCCTAAACCATCAAACTTTGACTAGGGCTTGTTTCCAAATGCTAGGACTCATTACCATTAACACTTAGGTCAAAAATATGTTTAGTAATTCATTAACATAACATAAGAAAATCATATGTGAGGCAATATTAAAATGTTAGACATATAACGACCTACACCATGCTAGGGTTTCAACTAGATGAACACATACCTAGGGTTGCATTCTTATGAATCTAAATAAATACCAAGGGTTTTTCTTTTATACCCATACCAACCCTAAATATATAGGGTTTCATATAATAACAAATAAAACCCTACTATTCCAAAATTTTAGTGATTTGGGATCTTAGACAACCATCATTCAACCCTAACAAGTGAAGATTTCATGATCATACTGAAATAAAAAACATGAAATCATCTACAAAAATTTTCATATAACATTTCAAAATAACCCTAAGGAGGCTAGGTTTCACACATTATCAACATATCCTTAGGTTATGGTTTTCCATAGAACCTATATAGGGTTCTATAAAATCAATTAAGAATATAAGGAGGACTAGATTTATCCAGCGATAAATCATCCAAAATAATAATAATTATGATTCAAGGCTAGACATAATGATGTTAGTCATGTAATGCAAAATTTCAAAATAAGATAAATAGAATTTTATAGTCTAAGACATACCTGGAGATGTTTCTTGACAAACCTTGTAAGAAGTGTAAGCCATGATATTCTATACCTGTAATGCATACTTTCAAGAAAAACATGTGATACTAAGGGCATGATTTGACTTCTTAAGTTATATCTTTTACATAATCACGGAGGATGGAACCATATGATAAGTAGTTCATACTTTCAATCAACAGTAGTACCTCTTATTTGACATCCTAGATTATTTGTAAACTATAAAAAACATTTATTAAGTTTCTAATCTAGGGAGTACTATCTTTATCCTAGTTAGTTATAAGCAAGAATGATTTAATGTTAAATCTAAAAGCTCATGAACATACATACCTTTTTCCTCAAAGCATCCTTTCTTCAAGCTGGTTCCTTGGACTATCAATTTCATTTTTTATAGGACAAAATTAGGATTCAAAATATTGTGGTGCTGTGGAAGGCTTGATCTTTGTGTTTTACATTGAAATATCATAGCACTAAGATGGCAGTGAGATTGTAGATACTCTAAAAAACTTCATTGTGATTACCTAGACTCCATCATGGAAAGGTATATGCGAGTTTATGAGATTTCTTCTTTTGAACATATATCATTGAAATTGCGTAAAAATTAGGTCATTGAGATGAGATCATTGAGGCTAAGTGAGAGCCCTGAGAATATTTTTGTGACATCATTGAAATATAACTTCTGAGACTACCAAAAATACATCTCTATAATCCTTATCTGAACTGTTCTAAGGTTACTGTCGTGACAAAGAACTAAAATGGCACCCAAAATGTGAGATGTAATAACATTCAGTCCTTGTATTGTTATGCATTAAGACCTTCTCATGGTGATGAAACTGGACCCTCATCACTATCAAGACAATGAGTGCACCGTCACTATGGTAGACTGACCCCAATCCACATTCCTAACTATGATAACTCCGAGAGTATGTCTCTCTGTTATATATAGTGAAGTTGTATCTTCACCAAAAATATTAAGACAATGCCATTACCTAAAATTTCATGAATCTATCTTGGAATAGATCCAAACTTGTTATATCACCGAAAATTTTACAACCTCATTTTATGGAATGGTACAACTTCTTTCTCCTTAATTCTATGTGTCGTTAATATGCTCACTGTAACCTTCAAACTACCCTTCTTCAAACTTCCTTTTACCGTAGCTCTGATACCATATTGGAAGATCTGTAGAGATGTCAGTTAAAATGATTTTCCTTATTATGGAATTAATTTGTGATGTTTTCATTATTAGTATTAGATTTTTTAATTATATTTTCTTATCATCAATATTAATGCCAAGCAACAAAATAAGGGGAAACAAGGTATAAACACTCTACCAGAGCAAAACCCCTATCGAGGGGAAAACCTAGTAACAAATTATTCCTTCATTAGATTCAATATGAGACAACCAAGAAATTTGCAAACTGGAGACTCCCTTCATCAAGACACCCTCCTTCCTTTCATCGTGTTAACATCATCACTGCAATACCACTTATATCTTCTTACTGTGATGACACCAAAATAGAGTGTCATCGAACCTTCCTTACTATAGTGGCATCTAACCTTCATCACTGCAGTTGCATTGAACTAAGATAATAATTTACTGTGATAGCACTGAGTGATAGCACCTAACAGTACCAAAAGTATGCTTGTACCTTATCCTCCTTGTTCCTTGTCTGAACACTTGCAGTGACCCCGAAATACATGCCTTTGAAATGCTTATCCAAACTGTTGTGTGGTCACTGAAATTCTCCACAGAGATAGCCAAATTGTTTCTCTGAAATTTGAGCCTCTATTCCTTATGGAATGTGAGATTATGTACTGAAATTCGATCTCTGAATCCAAAATTTTGAGATCATACTAATGTGAATACCTTAGATTGGTATATATAGTGGTACCTCCATATAAATGAGCCAACATGTCTTCATGAAAGATTGCATCTCCATTTTAAGTTAGGCCGACATGTAGGCCGACTGGTAGTATGAGTTGATGAAGACTTTATTGAGGAATTTGAAGAGGCTGAGTAGATTAATTTGCTGAAGGGGATGACTGGATGGAGGATTCAAACAATAAATGACTTTGAAAAATAACTTAAAGCCTACAATGGAGGCTTGACCTAATAAAAATGACCCAAGCATTAAACCCATGATTTAATAAGTCAATTTCGATAATAATAAAATTATTTTTGACAAATATATTACATTTTGACTTCAAGTACAATTATGAAGGCCGAAAATAGTTACATTTCCAACATTTAGGACAAGATGGGATACTGTTATGAATGAGACAACAAATTAAAGAAATCTAAACTCTAAGGTTGCGGTATGCAATTTGAATCTTTGAGCATGCATGATGATGAATATATTGCAAAGTAATTTTTAAGAGTTGATGCATTCGTGAACACCATAAGAGGGTTTGTTGAGAAGCTAGATGAAGATGTGGTAGTTCAAAAAATACAAATATATATTCCTGAGAGGTTTAATCCCAAGGTGTTAGTGATTGAAGAAATCCCAATTATGAGAACTCTCACTCTAGAACAACTACTTGGTATACTCATTGCCTATGAGATGAGAGTTTCAAAAGGAATGTCCACAACCAAAGAATCAACCTTCAAAGAAGAAAATAAGCACAAGGATGAACATGAAGACTCATGCTGTGAATTAAATGAAGGAAAATCCAAATTTGTGAGGAAGATCAAGCGAGGATTAGGAAAGTATAAAGGTAAGTTACCATTTAAATGTTTTAATTTTGGAAAAGTTGGTCACTATTCATCAACGTGTCCTGAAAAGAAGACAAAATATTATTACCCTAAAGATAAATTTAAAAAGGTTCAAAAGGAAAAGAAAAAGGCTAAGAGGAGAGGCTTCTATGCTCAAGAATATAGCTCCTTATAAAGTGAACCTAGCCAATCCTTAGATGAGGACAAAGATGATGAGTTCCCTAAGGAATTCATGTTGATGGCCACTAAAAATATACAAGTCGAGGCTATTAACTTTGATGATGATGAAGGAGAAGTTGATCTTCAAGGAGAACTGGTAGGTGCACTTGAGGAGATAGAGAGGCCGAGAAAGAAAAACAAAACCTAGAAGGAACCTTTGATACAAGAAAAAGGTGAGGTTATTGAACAATTGCTTCTGAAATTAGAAGAAGGTAAAAAGATATGAGAAACCTTGAACCAAGAGTTGAATGAAAAAGATCAAATATGTGAGGTGTTGGAAGGAGAAGAAGGCTAAAATGATACTCAGCCTCAACCAAAAATTTGGAAAAGGGATTGAATATTTGAATGAGATATTGGAATCATAGTGAGATTACTCAAATCAAAATGGCCTAGGCTATGAATCTAAGTCTAGTTCAATAGCTGAATTAAAAGGTAAAAAGAGAATTACCTTTGTTCCGGAAAAATAAGGGACTGCAAAGTAGCATGAGACACTTACACAACCAAATAAAAATCAGCAGCAACAAAATAAGAACGCTGGCCAAGTAAATTAGACTACCCAAAAATCAACTCAGTGTAGAAGGCTACCTTCCAGGTACAATGATGTCTTCCTAGGATATTGTTTTACATGCTCCAACTATGTCCACAAAGCAACAAACTGCAGAATTAATCTCTCTTACAGGCAACTTAGATCCAAGATAATAATTCAATAGAGAAGAAACATACCTAGGTACAATAACTCTTTTTCTCCTTTAAACTATTTGGTAAAATGTTTTAAATATCAAAATTTTGGACAAATAAAATTCAATTGTAGACTCAAGGAGAAAAAGGATGAACCAATTATTGAGAAAATTGAACAAAAGCCCAAAATTTGGAAAGAGAAAGAGAAATCAAAGCATTGTGACATTTATTTGTATGCCCATAATGGTGGGAGCCATTGGTATGTGGACAATGTCTATTCTAGGCTCATGACAGGATATAGAAGCAAGATTCTAACTTGGAATCCAATTGACAAAGGTAATGTGACCTTTGGCAACAATTCTCTAGGAAAAATGATTGCAAAAGGAGTGGTCAGTCTAGCAAATGGAAAAGGTAAATCCAAGAATGTCTTATATGTTGATGGGCTGAAACAAAAGCTGCTGACTGTGTCTCAGATGTGTGATCAAGGATATGATGTGATATTCAAAGCTAAAAATTATCAAATCAAGTCCATAGGTGCAAGATAAATAGTTGTTGAAGCTGTAAGAACAATTAACAATGTCTATGTTGTGAAAGAAAAGACAAAAAAATGTTGTTTGACAAAGATATATGAGAGTTGGTATGGCACAAAAGGCTTGTACATCTGAACTTTGACCAGGTTGTGAAGCTTAGCAAGAAAATAGTTGTTAAGGATTTTCCTAGGCTTTCAAATTCAAAGAACATTATCTGTAAATACTTCCAATTGGGAAAGCAAGCTCGAGTTCCTTTCAAGGCAAAGGAAAACTCTTTAGCAAAGCCATTACAACTGGTAGACATGGATTTGCGTGGATCATCCAAAATGCAGTCAGCCACATGTAAGCTGTATTTTATGATAATAATAGATGATTTCAATAGGATGATATGGCTTTCCCTTGTTACAGAGAAATATGAGACTTTTGAGAAGTTCAAAGAGTTCAACGCCATGGCTAAGAATGAAACTAACCGCAAAATCAAAAGAATAAGGTCTGACAATGAAGGTGAGTTCAATTCAAATGAATTTGATAAATTCTGTAAAAATAAGGGATTCAAGAGACAATTTATAATAGAAGATACTCCCCAACAAAATGAAGTAGCAGAGAGAGAAAATATATCGGTGCGACAGTTAACCAGAGAAATGTAGAATGAAATGAATGTTCAACACATATTTTTGGTAGAGGCAATTCATATAATAATAGTTATTCTCAACAAGCTCATTTTAAAACAAATAGTGACAAAAATCCCTATGAGCTGTGGTGTTGTAGACCTTCATCAGTTAAACACTTCAAAATTTTTGGCAGCATATATTATATCAAGAGAAATGGTGGAAAACTTAGTAGTTTCGATGCTAGAGAATATGAAGACATTTTTGTAGGATATTCACACACCAAGAAAGGTTATGGATGATACAATAGAGTCATCAAGTGAATCATTGATTGTATTGATGTGAAGGTGGATGAGCCCACTGATCAAGAAGTGAAACAATTTGAAAAATCCAACACTGATGAACCAATGAACATCAATGAAAATAATGATGAGGCAGATGTAGGAGAAAGTTAGGAAGATTACTCTAGTCCTCAAGCTAGAGATCCCCTAAGCTATGTACAAAAACATCGCCCAACTAATTAGATTGTTGGTGAATTAAATACTGGTCCATAGAAAATAAGGAAACTGTTAAATCCCCCTATGCAAGCACATGTTTCCCTGTTGTACATGGACAAACCAAAGGATATTGTTGAAGCTAGTCAAGATCAACATTGGCTAAAGGCCATGAATGAAGAATTGGACTAGATAGAGAAAAACAAGTCTTCAGAACTTGTTCCAATACATGATAACAAGAATGTCATTGGCACAAAGTGGGTTTTTAGGAATAAATTAAATGACCATGGACAAGTGGTAAGAAACAAGGGTGGGTTGATATGCAAAGGCTATGCTCAAATAGAAGGCTTGGATTTTGATGAAATTTTTTCTCCTGTTGCTAGATTAGAAGCAATAAGAACATTTTTGGCATTTTCTTGCTTTAAGAAATTCAAAATCTATCAAATGGATGTCAAATATTCTTTTCTTAATGGAGAGCTATAGGAGGAAGTTTACATAGAGAATCCAAAAGGATTTCAGCTGACAGAGAAACCAGATTATGTTTTGCGGACTGAAGAAGGCTTTGTATGGTCTCAAGCAAGCCCCTAGAGCTTTTTATTCAAATCTAGACAACTACCTGATCAAGTGTGGTTTCAAAAGAGGAGCAATTGACAACAACATATATGTCAAAGACAAATATGGAAAACTCATTGTGGTGGTAGTATATGTTGATGATATCATCTTTGCCAGTGATTCATATTTTTTAAACAATGAATTTCTAGCTAATATAAAGGAAAAATTCAAGATGTCCATGCTTGGAGAGCTATCATATTTCCTTGGATTGCAAATTGCAAAACCCCCCGAAGGCATATTTATTTCTCAAGGCAAGTATCTCAAGGAAGTATTAAAGAAATTTGGCATGGAAGAATGCTCTTTAGCAAGCACTCCAATTGTGAAAAGTTGCAAGTTTAGTAATATGGATGAATCTACAGAAGTGGACCAGACCCTATATAGATCCATTATTGGCATCCTTTTATATTTGACAACTTCAAGACCATACATCATGCAAGCTATTGTAATAGTTGGAATATTTTAAGAAGCTCCTAGACAAAGCCATCTGTTAGCAACAAAAAGAATTCTAGGATATCTCAGAGCAGTAATGGACTAGGACAATGGTACCCAAGAGGTAATGATTTTTCATTTAATATTTATAATGATGCTAATTGGTAGGTGAAATGGATGATAGAAAAAAGACAAATGGTGGTGATTTATTTCTTGGAGAAAGTCCAATGTCATGTTTAAGAAAGAAGCAAGCTTCCATTTACTTATGTACAACTGAAGCAAAATTATTTGCAGCAACTTCTTGTTGCAATCAACTCTTGTGGATGAAGCAAACCTTTCAAGATGTACAAGTGTTTTATGACGAGCCCCCATTATTTGTGATAACAAAAGTGCAAAAAAAATGTCAAGGAATCCAATATTTCACTCCAAGGCAAAGCATATTCCCATCAAGTATCATTTCTTGAGAGAGAATGTAGCAACCCAAATTGTGAAGTTGGAGTATGTTCATACCAAAGAACAAGTTGCTAGTATCTTCACCAAGCTACTTCCTAGAGAACAATTTGAGTACTTGAGGCAAATATTGGGAGTCATTCCTTTTTCCTCCCTTCACTAACTCCTCCTCCAAGAGGAAGTCATGCAACTCATATATTTTTCAACATATATTGGTGAAATTTCCATGTCCATAAGGATCAACATGACCAAAGAAGCATGGTGATAGGGGGAGCATGTTGGTGTCTTTTCCATTGATGTCAAAGGGGGAGAGATCTAGTGGAATAAAAATAAATTAAAAATTAAGGGAAAGATCTATGGAAGGAGAAATATAAAGGAGGATAAATCGACAAGATTAAAGGAGAAATATAAAGGGGGATAAATCTATAAGGTCAAAGGAGAAATAGTGGTGATAAAGCACAACAATAATAAATAGTATCAAAAGTTTATCTCAGGGGGAGAAACACTCATGTTTTTCTAAGGGTGTTCCTATAAGAGAAAAAAGTGTTTTGTTTGATTTTGGTGTTTCGATCAATGCCAAAGGTGGAGAATGTTCGAAATAAGTTTTCATTGATATCAAAATGTGTCAGCCAGAGGCAAAAGTGTCAAAGAAGGTTTGAAGGAGTAGAATTAAGGAGAAACATGGAAACATAATGGTGCAGAGGATTTGGAGCCAATTATAACATAACATATAATCTCAGATGTAGTCGTAAGCCACCCAAATGGATAGAGACCTGAAAGTGATTTCCAATGATATATGGAAGTCCTAAAAATGCCTCATGTATCAAAAGATAGAGCCAGTCAAAGTTTGTGACCCAAAGTCCAACCTATCAGAGTTAGAAGGAGTGTGGAGGAGATTTTATGCATAACTGAGTTTGGCACATTGCCAAAGTGTAGAGGAAAAATTGGTGGAGTCCCTACGCGAAGCTCCAGGCTGATGTGGTGGATAGGGTCGAAGCAGAAAGAATTTTCATTGGAAGCAATTGGCCACATGATGATGCCATCTTGGTGGTGGTACCTCAACGGGTGCAACCTAAAGGTTTCATATGTGGTGCAAGTGAAAAGCGTTTGGATGCATTGAGTGAGTGGAGCCCACTTGACAATGATAGCCCGAAAGTTTGTTTGGAGTGTGAAAAACTAAGCACCATGAGGAAAGCGTCAGGCTACATGGTAGATTTTCGACAAAACAATAGACATACGTCTTTGTGGTCACGGGAAGTGGTTTCTCGTGTAGGTTATCATGAAGATCAATGATGAAGATCTTCTCCTAGGACATTCTTCCCAAAACTACAATCCACTGAGGAGTGGTTTTGAGGAAAAAAGTCTTGAACTCGATAGTTTTTGAGAGAAACAAATTATAAAGGAAAATGGTTGCAAAACAAGGCCTTGGAGGGTATGTTATCTCTCCTTTAGGAGGACATGTGGCAACATAGGATTGGCCCAGATGTTAGAAAATGATGATGTCAACATGGACATGTGGCATATGGATTCAACATGTTTAGGAACCCAAGTGGCCCTTTTCTGGGTGACATGTGTCACCACTCATAGGTCGACACATGGAAGGAGTGATGTCATGGTGTCATCATCTCAGTGGGATGAGATCGAAAGATTTAAAATGACACCGAGAGAGAGCGCTGGGTGGCAAGAGCTAGGACACATTGATAGTTGATAGGTTGGAACTGAAAGAAGTGGTAAACAATTAAAAAAGGAGTTGAGAGAACCCACATAACAAACAATCTCATAGGATTTACCCTAACGAGATTGTTAAATGAGGTTAGCGAAAGACTCCCGATAGTAGGCACCTAGCCACGATAGTACAATAATAACCAACTAGAGAAATGTTGGACAATCCCCATGGACACATCAATTCAGAGGTTAGACCTTGATGGGTTATTGTGGTACACAAAAGTGAATGTGCCGGGAGGAGGGGGGCTACTGGCTAAGCACCCACACATGGCCCTATCCCATAGGAAGAAATTAATGGCACGAAGATATAAAGTGATGTAGAGGCTCCAGAAGTGGCTAAGCACTAGCTCCTTGGATTGTTTCACGTAGAAACATGACCAAGGGCACGATGACAATAGATTGTGGGGTCATCCTCGTATCCCAGAATCCTGTAAATTGTGAAAAATTACAATTAATTAAAAAATATGGGAGCTTGGGAGCTCTAACATTAGTGATGGGCATGGTTGCTTCATGTAGAAGCGAGACCAATAACATAAGAGATATTAACAAAGGAAATTATCCCACATAGGGCTCAAAATGGCTTAGCGTCCAAAGAATTAATCCTTGTTATGGTTATTTAATTTATTTTTGAAGTATTTAATGATGAAAAAAAAGTAAAAGAAAGTTTTAATTTGGTAATATTTCTAGGATATTAATTCACCCTCCCTCATCTCAGTATTGTCCTAGTTTCCAACACTCTTCCCTTTGTTCTTCTAAACTTGCTAAAATTCTTAATGCTAGTAACCAGGAGGCTAATAAGAAGAAGAAAAGGAAGAAGAATAAGAAGCAAGATAAGAAAGGATTAAATAAAACAACCATGGCTATGATGGTTAATAGTGTTGAAGAAACCTCCAACATGCACCGTAAGCCAAAATACCATTGCAAGCTTTGTAAGAGTGACCACTTCCTTATTAATTGTCCTGGTATTCCTATGGTATTGGAAGTATGGTATGAAAATTATTATTAACCTTTTTTTTTATTTATCAATTTGTGATTTTAAGGTTCCAGGGAAAAAGGGTAAAGTTAGGTTTGACTGTTTATGCAAAGGGAGTCATCAAAATCACCTTTACCCTCATATGGATGAAGTCTCTAAATTGTTGGAAAACCTTGCTATTTCTTAGAAGCAATTTCCAACTGGTTACCATAAGCTTTCTCCCAAACTACCATAAATTGACGAAGTGATTGATCCCATTTAAAGTTTAGCCAATCCAACTCTTCCCTTGGAGAGTGAATCCCATATCACTCAGGTTAATGAGCCATTGGTTGATGAAAATTTTGACTTGATTCCATCTTCGGTTGGTCCCACTGTCCCCTTAGAGAGTGAAGTTAATACCACTCATGTTCTTCTTGTTACTTCAGATTCCATTGCACAAGGGAGAATTTCACCTGTTTCCACAAAACCCTTTCCAAGTACTGAGGTCATTTCCTTTGATTTGAATAGACTAAAAAAACCTCATCTCACTTTTCACATCCCTTTCCATATCATTGTGAAAGTTTGTGACAAGAACATGCATCATGCTATTATAGATGAAGGTGATTTTGTTAGCATTTTATCCTCAACTACTTGGAAAGATTTGGGTTCCCCTCAACTTGTGTTACTCAGAAAATGTTGGATTTTAATACAAGAGATAGTGAAATTTTAGGGATCTTTCTCCAACTGCCTATTACCTTGTGTTGGGGCTCCTAGAGACAAACTCCAAGTTGATAAAGAGGTTAGTTCCTAGGACATCTTAGATTTTTTGAAAGATGTACCTGTAATGCTCTCGATTTGATGTAAGATATAATAATATGGTTGAGACATACTGTCCGAAGGTAGAATTGGTTAACAGACATGAAGAGTAATCTATATAAAAGAATTAACACCCAAGTCTGGTGGCCTACGCACAGAAAATGTAGCCCTATAGGTCATCGATACAAGTGATAGATGAAAATAGAGAAGGGAAATTAACACAAAGGGATAATATCAGAATCCTGGGCATTAAATTCCTATAGAAACATGGAAGTGTTGATGTGAATGCCATTCAGAAAAGTGGAGTGCATTTTAAGGACTTTTACCTCAAGTATCATAGAAATCATACACCAAGCATGACAAATGAATCTACAATTATGAAATTAAGTCCAACAACTACAATTCACATGATTTCTGAAAAGAAAGACACCTATGAAAAAATAAACAGAGAAAGAAACACATACTACATATTTCAGTATTTGGAATCACCAAAGCTTCTTTATTAATCTACAAAAAATATCATATACTTCATGGATCTTAAAATATTTTCAGTACTCGCAGACTAGAGATGCCTCTCGAACATAAAACTCCAAACTTTTTAATGAGTTTCTTCAGCACTTTTATAAGGTCTAAAAAATGAGGACCCCTTACAACATATTCCTTCTTTAGATTTCATAACTACCTAACCACTAAACAACTCAAGCGTGCTACTAACAAAACTGTCCTAATTATTACATAACAACCTTGATTCTATTCTCGAAATGAAATATTTACAAAAACATAAAAACATGAGGTGTCATGATTGACACAACAAAATATCTTCATTGTGGGCCTACTAGTTCCTTTGGAAGGGACTCTAGATCAATGATTCAAAGTTGAGTTGGATTAACAAACTGATCACACTTCTACCACAACGTTGGGTTTGAAAAGGAGGAATGAAAGTAGTTATGATATGATATCTTTAAGTTATTGAGCTTGGTTTAGTTTTTATTGTCAGTGAAGATATTTTTCACTAACCAAAGTAACTAAAAGTCCCTCCTTAGAAAGTTGACTATAGTCTTCCCTTTGAGGGTGGCAGTCTTCTCATGAGCATAATATGATTTTTCTTTGCCTCCACTAGAAATTGTTGAAATTTATCCCATGTGAATAGGTTCCTCAAGACGTTCCAACAAGTAGGAAATCCAAATCTAGTCCTTCTATCAAATTTCGAAATAAAACACAACCACAAACTTCAACAGGTCACCTAAACACTCCTCATCTTTGGCTTTGACTGCTTCTTTCTGAACCATCTTGGAGATTTCAATGATTGTACCTATCTTGTCAATAATATCTATTATCCTCAAATCACTATTTGGTTTTTTGTTGAGGTACTTGATCATTTTCTCGTCTGTTTTGGAATTTTTTCCATCCTCCTCTTTATCTAATATGATAAAGGACTCAATATCTTTGACTGGAATATTCTGTTATAAAACCAAGATTATATGCTCCCAGATGTTCTTTACCTCAGAAATAATCTCATCCCAAATTAGTTTTCTGGTCTGAATTAGGGACATGTTACCATTTAACTGGTTCTTCAGCTCTGTGATCTTCTCATTGGCCTTCTTCAAGTTGTTGACAATTTGTTCCACATTCCCTCCGACTGTCTCTAGATACTTTTCCTTCTGTGTGAGAGTACAATTGGGATTATCCATATGTTAGAAATTATTTAACGGAGCAATGAAATACACAAAATATTGCGGAAACACAAATACATAAATGCATAAAACAAGAGAGACACAGATATATGTGGTTCACCCAATTTTAGCTACGTCCACAGAGAAACATCCAGTCCTTCCTTTTATATTATCCAATAAAATAAATATATACAAACTACAACAGATCCATTGTAATTTCCTCTTTTCTCTCATATAGTCTCCTCTCTCTGTCTCACTTAGAATAAATAATACACATCCGAAATACAATTCCCTCATGTAAATCGAGGGGTTGCCTTCTAGGGAAAAATCCTTGGATTAAAAATAACTTCTACCGTCAGATCATCCACCTAATGAATGACCCATGTTGACTATGAAATTACAATATTTTACAAGGAAAATTTTCATCTATTTTTAGCTTTGGGGGCGTTGCCCACAAACCCCCACCACGAGGGCTAAAAAAATGCATTCACCCCCCCTGAACCCCACAAGCAACAATAGTGGGGGAGAAATCCCCCCCACACCCTCTGTTAGGGATTGGGATCCAAATGCGGCTGAAATAAGACCAATGAATTAGGAACATAATCACGCTCCACATCCAACAATCTCCCACTTGGAGACTGATTATATCAACTCCATCGCTGCTTCACTTGCTAGAAAATGCATACACTTTGGACTTGGATATTTCTCATATTCATCATCATTCTTGAAGGCCAATTGAAACTAAGCAACAACTTAATTTCTCTCTGGTTACGACCTTTTGGCAACATATTTGCAGGATTTTGGCTAGTGTGTATCTTTTCCAGCTTCAACTGTCCACCATCCAAAACTGACCATATGAAATGATACCTGAGTTGCATATGTTTAGTATTATAATCAAAGGCTGAATTCTTTGCAAGATAAATGGTACTCCGGTTGTCACTATATAACCTACTCATCTCCTTCTTCTTTCCCAACTCATCCATAAACCTTTGTAACCAAATCATTTCTGTACTATCCTCTATAGCATAACATACTCTGCTTCTATTATAGAAAGTGCAACAATTTATTGCAATTTTGAAACCCAACTAACAGTTGTGTTCGACCTACAGTAAACAAATACCTTGTGGTTCTCCTCATGTTATCTCTGTCACTTGCTATATTTTCATCAACATATCCTTGTAGAGAGTTTTTTAATCCTCCAGAACATAATGCTTGATTAGTGGTACCTCTCAAGTACCTGAGAATCCAATTCACTACCATCCAATGCTATTTTTTAGGATTTTTCATATACCTTCTTACAAATCCCATTGCATGTGCAATATCAGGTCTTGTGAAAATCATTTCAAACATTAAGCTTCCAATAACTGATGCGTTTGGAATTTTACACATATAATCCATCTCTTCCTGTGTCTTGGGACACATATCCTTACCTAGTTTGAAATGGCTAGCCAAAGGTGTACAGACTGATTTTTCATTTTGCATATTAAATATTTTCAACACCTTTTCTATGTACTCACTTCGAGACAATGTTAATTTGTGATTACTCACTCTGGGTCATGTTACCCTTTAACTTTTTCAACAAATCTATGATCTCCTTATTTTCCTTCTTCAAGTTGTTGCCAATTTGTTCTACATTCTCTCTAACTGTCTCTATCTTCTTTTCCTTCCGTGTGAGAGTAGGCTTGGGATTCTCCAGATCAATTTGCACTTTCTTGAGTTTTATCTCAGACAATTGCAACTTAGTGAGGGCCTTGGTCAATTTATCCGTAGGGGTTTTGGATCTTCGGGAACAATGATAACACAAAAGTGGGAATCGATTTTTCACTTGAGCTCAATCACCTTCTGTTTGAGGACTACTACCTCACTGTTTTTGTCTATTAGCTCCTTGGCCAGGATCTCTTTCACATTCTCCACCTGGGCTAGCTCTTTGGATTGTACAAGCTCATATGCATACATTTTTAACTTTCCCCCTAGTTCCTAAATTTTAGATTGTGAGACTCGAATGATGGCCTCCACAACAATTTTATCTTCTGGGTTTACCCCTAGTTTGATAATTAACTCTTTGTAGTCTTCATTCAACAAGTGAAGGGCTCTAGAGTTGTCATTTTTTTGCTTTACCTCGATGGCAGATTTTTCTAACAATTTCTTATCCTTGATGACAATCAAGACACTCTTACTCAATTCAATATATAACATTTATGAAACATGCCTATGCTAGTTTATTTTATCCTCCAATGGGATGCTAGCCATATCTAGTTACAAGTATATAGTCTTGAATTGTGACCTTGATGGGAGGGATTGTACTATAGGGTGATGCAAAGAGAACTTCATTTTATTCCTTTCTAGGTCCATGGAAGCTAGGAGCCTAATATTATAAGGGACTAAGTGTGATGCCAATTGTTGCAAAATTTCTTCTATGACTCTTTTGTTCCTCTCCTCCATCATTTTTCCTTCTTCCTGTTTTAGGCTTGCTGTGGATGAAATTCCCAAAGTGCCCAATATTTCCACCTCATGGAAGTGGACACTGTAGTTTGATGGGAGTCCTACAGGGATACTTGGAAGCCTAACTAGTCTAGGTTCCTCTCATTCAATGGGGTCTTAAGATCTTCCTCAACCTCTTCCTCAATCCACTTGCCTCTCTTGCTATATGAATCATCCTTGATCTATGTGTCTTGAACTTCATCCAGGCTTCTATTTTGAGTATTTTCCTGTGGAGTTGGTGTCTCAATCTCCATTTCTGTATTAATAGGCCAAGAATCGAAATTATCCTTCCATTCAAGCATGGGTCTATACTCATACCATAAGCAAAAGAATTAATAGATTTTATCCTTTTTGATATAATCTCATGGGGACCATAGTTCCACACCTCTCCCATTTCAATATTACACTCCTTCAACATGTATTCTACTTGTTGAAAGGCTTGTCTAGCATTAAAAACGAAAGGACCTACCACCCTAACCAACTTAAACATGTACCCCTTATTGGCAGGATGAAGTGGATTTGATCAGCATTCAAGCAATGTATGATGAATTCTAGGGAAAAAAGTCTCATCGAAATGAAAGTAGGTAAAAAATATGGGGGAAACTATGACCCATAAACCCTAATCTCAGTGTTTTCCTAAAATAGGTATGTTGGGCATGGAATCCCCCCCAAGGCATGTTTTGGGGCTTAAAGCCCAAGTTTTGACCAAGTCTTTTGTGAAAGTTCCGTGAATTATGGGCGCAGAGCATGAAGTTATAATAGAGTCACAAGGCTCTCCACCCTCATTTTTTAATGTAATGTTGGCTTGATAGACCTACCATGGTCTGTGGACCATGGGATTGTATAAATAGAGTGAGGCTCTAAGTGTAGAGACAGGATAACGAAGAGAAGAAAAAAGGATGACAAGTCTAAGAGACAGAGTCGAAGTGTAAAGTGTGTCTTGGGTCGTAGAGTAGGAGAAGGCTCTGCAACTGAGTGCACAGAGGCCTAGTAGTCCACAACTGAGTGTGTGGACCCTTGTAGCTAAGTGCATGGACCCCTACAGCTAAGTGCACAGGGAAGGTCGAGTCTGTAACCATTGAAGAATTAATAAAGAGAAGTTTACCATATTACTGTGTATCATTTCCTGTTTTAATGTATGATTAGTTTTAAATTGCAAGTGTACTATTTATTTCACTGCGCAACCTCTTATGAATGTGTTGTATAAATAAATATAATGTAAGACATCCATTTACACGAAGATAATTGACTAGGCATAGGAAGAGAAGAGCTCAGGTGTGACTTAGGGAATAGCACAGAGTGCTGCTCCAACAATGTGGAAGCTCCACTACCCCTAGTTAGGGCTGTGCGAAGAGAGGTATATCAAGGTGGGAAGGCCTGGGAAGTATGCAAAGCAACTTGCACTAAGGGACTAACCGTTGGGCTAGTTCAACCTCTCAAACATCTTAAGGGTGCAGAAACCTAGTTCCAATCAGGTGAGATCTCAGTCCACATTCTGCGAACTTATGTTGAAAGGGCCAGTAGTACAGGGATTTGTTTGGCTAATTAAATTCGAACCTGGGTCAGGCCCCAACAAGCCAACAAATGATTCCATTTCCGGGACCGGGATCTGCATAGAGATGTCTGATATCGTATCACTGGAATCTGACAAAGAAAGAAATTGAAGATTGGTTGGACAAAAGGATTCACGAGTTCGAGGCGCAGGAAAACAAGAATCTGTGCCTGTCAAAGGAAGAGTGGTTAGACTACTACTTATATACAGAGATCCACGAAATTTTCTTCGCATATTTCTCCAATGAGCTATATGAGTGGATCGCGAAGCTAGTAGATAGCCAAGGAAGGTGTAAGCTCAATAGACCTATTGTGTGGATTCCAGAATTGGTGCACATATTGGAAGTATCGGAGGATAAGATCACGTGTGATGTTGATCACTGGCTCGATCAAATCATAGGAGGATTCATCACTGAGTTCGCCTTAGATACTTTAGTCAACTATAGCAAGGCAGGACGATGCTTCCTCAAAGGGAAGTGAGGTATGTACGTTAAATATTTGAACACTTGGATTAAAATGCTACTGTGTGAAAAATGGGTTATGCAAATAAATTGATGTTTGGGGCTATGCGAAGTGGGAGAAGCTATAAAAATGAAGGTAGTACAAAACCAGAAACTAGCCCCTTGATTTCACCTCCACGAGGGGGCAAGGAAGAGCTCGTGAAGGTCTCACCAAGAAGTGTGATCAATTTGATAAGGCAGAGGATTCCACGCATACCACCCCCAGCCACACCGCCACCAGTTTCACCGTCTTCACTCCCATCTTTGCCCATACCACCTCCGCCACCATCACAAAGCAATATGACGAGCGCGATAAAGTTTCCAGTGTTCAAGGGAGTAGGAAATGAAGATACAGACCAATTTTGGTTCATGATAAATGTTGTATGGGAAGCACAAGGAGTCACAGATGACAATATAAAGAAGGCAACATTGGTTAGTGCTTTGTAGGATCATGCGCTGACCTGGTACATTAAGCATTCCAATGATAATCTGAATGTGGGGATCGCGGATATCCAAGTTGTGCTAAAAAAAGAATTCATTAGGCCAAAGTCAGACACACAATCGATCATTGGGTTCAAGGAAATCACAATGCTACCAGTTGAGACCCCTTGGGAGTTGGATGAGAGATTGAAGTGCACAATTCGCGAAGCTAACATGACGTTGACAGATGGACAACACCACGAATGGTTTGTAGCATCGTTAACGTCGCATCTAAGGAACACGTTGTCACAACAGAGGCTAACCACTCAAGCCGAGGCCTTGGAGGTCACGATGAGATTGCACGAAACCCAAATACAGGATCCCAACCTGGGAGTTCAACAGATTCACGCGTAGTTGAAAAACTTGTGCCTTGAGATGTAGAGCTTGAAACAAGACAGGACAACTCACCCAGAAGTGCGTGATGAGGTATGGTGCGTAAAGTGCAAGGGTCATGGACATGAGAAGGCCCACTGCCCGGTGTTCGCGAATTACCTTGCGGGAGGAGGACCAATGCCATTAAGACTGGAGGCATGAGTAGGATTGAGCGTGGCACCTACATTATGGTGCATGATTTGTTAGATAGGAGGAAAGCATGCTATAGATAACTGCCATTTATTGCAAAAGTAAACACAGAATTCACAACAGTGATTCTATAATTTATGTAGATCAATGGGACATGATGAGCACACCTGTAGAAGTTATGAGATGATGATGGATCGGACTCCTACCTACAGAGTTTAGGTCGAAACGCAACCCCTTGACCAGAATGCAGGGATGGCGTGAACCGGATTTCGGAGGTACAAACGAGGCCGAGGTGGAGGAGGACTAGGAAGAGGTTGTGGACAACTGATTTGTTATAATTGCGGAGGTCTAGGACATTATGCCTACCATTGTACAAATCCAATGTGGCCATCATGTTTGTATTGTAGATTGTTTGATCAAGAGATAGAGGATTGTCCCATGCTGATAGCACATTTGTATGATAAAGGAGCAATCCAACCTCCCCTGACTCAGAACCTGCAAATGATGAGGTCTAAGCCGTGCGAGGAAGAGCCTAATGTAAATATTGTGCTCCGAAGTGGAATTACGTCAGGGAAAGACAAATGCAAGCAACCTGAAGATGGTACTTGGGTTTGCAAGGCTCCAATGAAGGAACCAGAGTTTGATTTGGAGTGTGCTAAGGAGACCTTCATGGAAGCTAAGAGGAGCTTCGCTAATGCCTCCACTTCAGGAAGTAAAGATGGACTAGAGATGAAAATGGACCCATCGATGCTCACCACGTTCCTGGAAACATGCATGAAGCAGTTGCATGACAACAAGGCTGTAAAGGGGATGTAGGAACTCATAAATAGATGCGCTGGGACCGCACAAGGAGAACCATGCATAGTCCGGAAACTCGGAAAGCACACAACGTGAACGGGAAGGGAGATGAGATTGACCACATAGATTGGAGAATATGAGATGGACCAAGTAATTCTTGATCTAGGATCAGACGGGAATGTCCTGCCAAAGAAGAGATGGGAGAGCATGGGAAGGCCTACACTGCAATGGTCTCCTATACAACTGTGAATGGCGAACCAGCAAAAGATCCTACATATGGGGAGATTGCAGGGAACCACAATAGATATCAAAGGAGCAAGTGTGATAGGAAATTTCGAAGTGATAGAGATTGTTGATGACAACAATCCGTACTTTGCATTATTAGGAATAGATTGGATCACTGACATGAATGGGGTGATCAATTTGAAGAAGTGCAAGATGAATTTTGAGAAAAAGTCTCTGCGCGTGGTTGTACCTTTAGACCTGTTGTAGCATTTTTTGGTTTTGATAAGATAAAATAAATTATTCAAAAAAATAAAAAAAATATTTTGAAAAAATCTTAAGTTAGGATATGGACATAACAATATTGAATATTTTTTTTTTGAAAATATCTTGATGATGATGTCCATATCAAAGAAAATGTTAGGTTAGAAAGAAAAGAAAACAAATAAACTCTGAAAGTGAGCAAGTCTAAATGCCACTACTATTTTTTCCGCAAAATAATAGCTGTGTGCAGCTTGTCATAAATGACACAACCCATGATAGTCAAATGTTTAATCTTGACTGCTTCATACTTTAAATTTGATGTTATAATTAGAGAATAAAGATCTGGCCAAACTATTTAATCTTGGCAGATCAGTAGTTAGGTAGAGAATAATAAGGTGCTCATCAGTTTAATCTGAGCCCTTGGATGTTATAAGGTTAGAAATAGATAGCTTGCTTTTTTTTTTTTAAATAAAAAGAAAGGAAAAGGGTTTTCTAGCTTAAATGCACCCATTAAGTGAAGAAAAAATGATGGGATAAGCAAAGGTTAAGTAGAAGAAATGTTGCAGAAGTATGATGATTGATTGGACAAAATGTACATTTATCATGTTTTACCATATGTTTCTATGTCCATGAGGCAATTACACAAAGCAAATGAAGGTCTACAAGATCAATTAATTAACTTCCCTCATCCCCATTCACCCCTATATTTATTAATTTCCCCTTCCCACCTTCGTACAGTTCATATTCATTCATTTTCCATAAAAAACCCCTATTCCTAAGGTTAAAATCCTTTTTGCCTAGGAAAAGTAAAACCCCATGTTAAATCCCATTTTACCCAAAAAACCCACAAAAATATGTTTAGCCTAAGTATTGATGTATATATGTAAAAAGTAAATAACTCATGAAAAGACACTATACTTAGTGTATTCCCCTTTCCGTTCATGTTTCATATTAATGCTAACTTAGAGTACTAAACCCCTAAAAGTCCCTTTCTCATATATTATTAACTCCCTTTACTAAATATCCTGAAACCATAAGTTTGATTATATAACTATGTATTCCATAACACATCGCATATCGGCGGATCACAAAATTTTCAACGCGCATGCACTCTCCTCTACATTGTGATATGTGATGTGAGATGGACCTAGACCTGATGCAAATATATTTCATAATTCATTTCCCATTTCGCATCCACCCCTCATTGCAAGTCTCGACTAAAACATACACTCTTTGCCATTGCGATCTTCGATATGCGATGGGAATACAGACCCAATCGTAGTATTATCCATGATTTATTTTCCACATCGCATCCAACGCCTATTGCATTCCTTTGCGATGGGCCTTCCTTCTCTAAACTGTGATTGTGATATGCGATGAACCTAGACCCGACGTCATTTATCCGCCCAAATTCATACTATTTCAAGTCTGCCATACCTTGTTTTGCAAAATATTTATTTGTTAAAATGTTTTTATGATTTAAATGAAGAACCAACCTAAACCTCTATTTAACCATAAAACCTCGCTAATCTCAGTTTTTAACCCATAATAAAGCCCATACCGCTATGATTAATCGTTGGGCCCCTCCATTGCTCTTTCCTCTTACCTCCGAGTTGCTCTTTTGCTCCACCACCATCCGATCAAATTCATTCAAATCCAACAACCCTTAGTGATTTCGGGTTGGCTCTCTGTTTGGGCATTACCCACCCAAAAAAGCAGTATTCCACTGACCTCCCCTTGCTATGTGTCAAGCTCTAGATTATATCATGTGACCCCTCCCAAAAATTGCTCGTGCCTCATAAGCAGTGCGATGAAAACCAAAACCACCTCCCACATAACGACAAAATGGCCACCGTCCATTTTGCACCATAATTCAAAAAGTAATTTGTTTTTCCGTTTAAATGTAAAAATCACCATTTTTCTTTGTTTCACCTGTTTACACATTGAAACCTCCATAAACCTATGTGACCAATAAAACCATTGTTTTACCTTCTGATATGCTTTGGACTCCTTCCAATATCCTTTCGAGCTCAATAAAGCCATTGACGACCTTCTCTGTCACCTATGTTTTTCTTAACAATTTCTGTGTTTTGCAGGTAAAAACTCATGTTCTAGGCTTATAAAGAAAAATCCTGCATACAGTTAGAAGAGAAATATGAAGATCATATCAAATCACTTTACCTTGTAACATAAAATCTAAAACGATTTACTATTGAAAAACATAGTAAAAACCTGAAATGCACAGTAAAGGTAAAAAAGAACACAGTAAAGGCTACTCAACTGGGTGAAAGGATATTTACAAAGTTTAAAGAGTATTAGATGAAATATCAAATGAAGGAATCAACCAACTTAAAAGATACAAACAATCAAGTAGCTTAAAGGGAAAAATATCAAACAACAAAGCCAACACAACCTGAATAAAAGGGATAGCAAGAAGTAGTTCAATAGCTGCCCCTATCTTCTTGCATGAAGATCTTTCCTTTCCTAGAATAAATCTTAATCAGTTTTGGGATATTTTCTTGGTTTCAATATTGTATAAATAACTCTCTTCTCGATTTGTTAAGGGTTCAAGGTTCATTGTTCATTGTTTTTTAATTCATGATTGTTCATTCTACTTTGAAGCTGGTTGCACCTTTGAAGGAAGCTTTTCTAGACACTTGATGTACTCAGTCTTTCTGGAACCTTAATACAAAACAGAGGATTTTGAATTTGGTTTTACATAGTTTGTGTTATCTTGTAAGTTTTTCCAGTTATCAATCATTATGTTTTACTTCATATGCTTATGAATTATAGAGATATTTAGGTAGGAATAATTGTGTCTCAATTTATTCCTATAAACTCCTGAAGTGATCATCTATTAAGAGAATGGATTAATGAATTGTTTGTTTAGTTAATCCCCTCTAATCAATAAATCATCAGTATCTTTTGTAAGCTTAAGTATACTACCTTGAATATTTGGAACGTATTTTAGAAGGTTTTCATACTTATGATTGTTTTGTTTTACAGTCTAGAAACTGTGATAATGATATTATTTTGTCTTCTTCTCACCACTATTTTATCTATATCACCGTGTAAAGCTTTATAGCAGCCCTTTGCTAAGATATTAATATTAACCAAAGGATTAAGTAATTTAATTCTACATTTGTCTTCATTCATTGGTCTTCCAAAACTAAAACCAAAAACCCCAAACAATTATTTTAGATGCTCTCACATTAGTAGCTGACCTACTACTATCTCACAGGTACAACATCAGAGTGGCATCACTACCAGGGATTCGAATTTCTTTTAAGTTTCCCTTAGGACAACGATATTAATTCATTCTTTTCCTTTAAGGTGATTAAAGGGTTTAGAAAGGTTAAAATAATTTACCTAGGTGACTCCACACTCCCAAGATGACACCTTTTAAACATACCAGATCTCGTTCAGAAGCTGACATAGTTAGTCCTCTGTCATATCCTGAAAGGATTCTAAGAAAAGCCAGTTCTAAAAGGGGACTCCAACCATCTTCTTCTTCCTCTTCAGTCCTATATTCTGAAGAATTAGAATCATTTGACCCCTATAGTAATATCCCATTTGCTCCTAATTACTCCCATTTATCACCTAGGGTTGCTGAACTTCTAGATAGAGGAGTTGATTTTCAGTCAGCATACCTTATTCATTCATTAGAATCTCATACAATACCCACACTACCACCAGGATCACCTAAAATTGAATATGATTTGGGTGTTGATCCACCAGAATATAAACCCACAGATTTCATATCCCCTACCACCTATCCATTTCCTTCCATTTTTGACTGACCTGAAGTTTCTTCTTCTAAAAAACCCGAGGAGACCCTCTCTATATATACCAATCATCTCTTTGAAACAAAAGAAGGTATTCCTTTACAGGTCCTAAAGTTATTTCTTACTCCTTTGAAGTCTTTAATGAGATCTCCTCCTCCTTCACCTCCAACTAGTTCATCAAACCCTGAATCACCATCTTCTTCCTCTACTTCTTCTTCATCCTCTACATCCACACAAACACCTCATACTCCACCTGGATAACCTCATACACCTCAAGCACCTCATACACCACTTGCTGTCATGGCTTTCCGATCTATTTTATAGGCTAGATATGCTGCCTTAGTCTTTCCTAATAACCTTGATGCATTCCCAGCTTGATACTTAAAATACCTTCCCAAGTACAATGGAGAAACTGGTCCCTCAGATGAGGACCATCTTCAAGCTTTCCTAGACTTTGTAGACAACATGAATATTGAACAAGAAAACGTTTAGATGAGATTCTTTGTATAATCACTTGAAGGAAATGTGAGGATTTGGTTTAGGTAGTTACCAGCAGCTTCCATTAGAAATTGGGAAGAGCTTACAACCATATTTAAAAATCAATGGGGTGTGAAAAAGGATCCTCTTTACTTCCTCATATAACTTGAAGAGCTTAAAAGGAACTTCAGTGAACCAGTATCATATTTTATCAAAAGATTCAATAAACTCTATCACAAAATGCCTGCTGATTGTAAGCCCCCTGTAGGAGCAGTTAAGTCTAGATTTTATAAAGCTTTTGATGATGACTTTGCTGTTATGCTACGAGAGAGAACTTCAAGAACTCTTGAAGATATGTAAACAAATTCTATAGAAGTAGAAGCAAATAGGGCAGCCTCAACTTCTTTAAAAATTAATGAAGAAAAGGCTCAAAGAAAACTCAAATCTATTCAAGAAGCCTCTAGTTCCTCTAAGACTAAATCATAAGACTCAAAAATAGACGAAATAACATCTCTTCTTAGAAACCTATCAAATAGGGTTTCAAAGATTGACACCCAACCTAGGACAATATGACAAACAATTACTAGACCCCAAAACCAAAATCAAGGTCAGTATAAAAGAAATCCACCACTACAAATTCTTCAGAGACCTAGCAATGATCAACAGGTTCCTACTCCTCTATTGAAAGATGACCAAAAACTTGATGATAATACTATGACAATTACTGAGGATATTAATAGTATGGATTCTTCTTCCAATCAAACAGTCATCATTCCTCTCTCACAACAGAATCAGGTTCAAGAAGATCATGAAGCTTCACAGGTCTCTAAATATCATGCTTTCTCTGAATTTTTAATTGCAAAGTTAAACAAGAGGTATGATCTTAGGCCTAGGCCTGGTCCTGGGAGACCTCCAATAATTGAACTACATACCAAAACTGCTGAAGCTCTAACAAATCTTATTCAACCCTTAGATCAGTCAATTGATACTACCCAAACTGGTAAAAACATTTTGACTACATTTAATGTTGAAAAAGAATTAGAGAGGGTTAAGATCCCAATTCCACTGTCAGAACTTTCTAAAAACCCTAGTTACAAAAGCCAAGTCACAAAATGGATACAAAATACCTCAGTTGATGCTGAAAGTGATGTCATAAGTTTGCAAGATGAAAAACCAGCAGTAGTTTTTGGCCCTAGTTCAGACGTGATAGATGAGACAGTGCCTTCTTTCTATGTAACTCTTAAAACAAATGATTCCATGTTGTATAATTGTATGCTTGATTTAGGAGCATCACACAACCTTATGCCAAAACCTATCATGGACCATTTGAAACTCGACATAACTAGATCCTACCATGACCTGTACACCTTTGATTCTAAAAGGGTGCCCTATTTGGGATTGATCAAGGATCTAGTGGTTAACCTTGTCCAAATTCCAATGAAAAGTGTAGTACTTGATATTGTTGTCACAAATAACCCTCCCAAGTTTGGAATTCTCCTTTCTATGTCTGCTGTGCCAAATTAGGGGGAACTCTACAGATGGATATGTCATATGCTATTATTCCTGTTTATGGAGGAGAGAAATTAAGATTATATAGAGAGGTAAGATTTCTACATACTGTTTGTAAGACTGACCAGCCAAGGGACCATCCAATTTATGCAATAGATCAAGACTTTGGCTGTTTTCAACTCACTTCAAACCAACATAAAACTCAAGTCAAAATTGAAGAGGTAGTTGAAAGTCCTGAACCAAATCAAACTGATATTTGGAAACTGTTCTTTGATGGCTTTTGCACGAAATATGGGGTAGGAGCTGGAGTAGTTTTAATTTCACCTACAAAAGAAAATATAACCCAATCATGTAAATTAGACTTCGAAGTTACAAATAATGTCGTTGAATATGAAGCTTTCCTTTTAGGGTTGCAATTAGCCAAAAGCTTAAAAGTTCAAAACTTAAGTGTTTTTGCTGATTCAGAACTTATTGTCAAGCAAGTAAGAAATGTTTGCCAGACCAAGCACCCTAGACTTAGGTCCTACTGAAATGAAGTATGGGATTCAGTTGAAAACTTCTTTGATGCTTTTAATTTGACTCATATTCCCAGAGATCAAAATATTCATGAAGATGCCTTAGCTGTCTCTGCTAGCTATTTGAAAATTCCTGATCATACTAATGTACTCTATCAAATACAAGTCAAATATAGGCCATCTATCCCAGCTAATCTGAAACATTGGCAAATATTTGAAGTTGATGAACATTTGAAATCATTTCTGCAGGTAATAGATGATTTTTCATTTCTACAAATTGATGAAGATAGCACTGAAAGAAATGAAAATGTAGGCATAAATGATACTTCATATTTTAAAACCCAAATTTCTAATCATGACAGTATTCAATTATCTAATAATTTCATTCCAAAAGGGATCATTCCTTTAGAAATTCGTTTTGATCAAAATGATGTCCTCCGAAACCCTCAGTCCATTTCTTTAGAAGATGACATAGAAGAGATTAACATTGGAACTGATGAAGATATAAAAAACATCAAAATATGTGCATCTCTAGACCTTGAGATCAAAGCTCAATATCTTAAGTTACTGCAAAATTATAAGGATGTTTTTTCTTGGACTTATGCTGACCTAAAGACCTATGATTCTTCATTAATACAACATAAGATTCCTTTGAAGCCAGAAGCAAAACCTTATCAACAGAAACTTAGAAGGATAAATCCAACCCTTCTACCAACTATAGAAAGGGAGATTAAGAAAATGCTAGATGCTCAGATTATCCTCCCTCTTATATATTCTAATTGGGTTGCAAATCTAGTTCCTGTTAGAAAGAAAAATGGAGAAATAAGACCTTGTGTAGATTTTAGAAATTTGAACAAGGTATCATTAAAAGATAATTATCCTTTGCCCAAAATGGATCAGTTACTTCAAATGGTTTCAGGAGCACAAAGAATTTCTATGCTTGATGGTTTTTCAAGTTACAATCAGGTGAATGTTGATACAATAGATAGAGAGAAGACAACCTTTACTACACCCTGGGGTACATTCATGTACGCTAGGATGCCATTTGGATTAACCAATGCTGGAGAAACATTTCAGATAGCTATGGACATAGCTTTTATGGGTTAGGTAAATAAATTTGTGGTTATTTATCTTGATGACATAACTATTTTTCTAAGTCTGATCAAAAAAATCTAAAGCACTTGATGAAGGTTTTTGACGGGTGTAGAAAATTTGGAATATCATTGAACCCTAAGAAATCCTTGTTTGCTGTCAAAGAAGGAAAATTGTTGGGCCATATAATTTCAAAGAAGGGAGTAGTAATTGACCCGAAACGAGTATCTTTCATTGAAACATTAACCTTACCTAGAAACAAGAAGGAGATTCAAGATTTTCTAGGCAAGATTAATTTTCTAAGGAGATTTATTCCAAATTATGTAGAGATTGGAAAAGATATAACTCACATGCTCCAAAAGGAACATGAAGTCAAATGGACTACCTCTTCTAGGCATGCATTTGAACAAATAAAAAAGGCTATCTTTGAAGCTCCCACCTTAACCAACCCTGATTATACTAAGCCATTTAGTATTTTCTCTTTTGCCTCTGAAACAACCCTTTCTACCATTCTATTACAGAAAAATGAAGATTCCCATGACCAACCCATAGCCTTTTTCAACAAGGTTATGAGAGATGCTGATATTAAGTATGACATCATTGAGAAGCAAGCCTATGCCCTCATTTAAGCCCTAAAATCATTCAGGATGTATGTCTTACATTCACCTATTACTGCTTATTTCCCTAATAGTGCTGTGAAAATTGTCCTAACCCAACGAGACACTGATGGGAAAAGAGGTAGATGGATCACTCAAATTCTAGAGTTTTATCTAAGTATCAAGACTACCAAGTTAGTAAAAGGTCAAGGATTAGCCAAGCTTCTAGCTGAATCCAACTGCAAATTACTTGGAATCAATTCTGGTTTAGAAATACAAGGGAAGAATACACAAGAATCTTCTGTCCTTGTGGAAGGGGAGAATCCACAAGAACCTTCCCTTCATCCTAAAGAAAAGAACCCACAAGAACCTCGACCTTCAGAGCAGATCAATCCTATACACATTGATGAAAAATTATTGTTGTCAAACTAGTATCAAGATATTGTAAATTTCTTGATCCATTTTGAGTGTCCAACATCGCTCTCCAAAACCCAGTGTAAAACCCTTAAGTTAAAATCAGTCAAGTACTACATTATAAATGAAAATTTATATTGGAAAGATCCATTGAATATTTTTTTATTATGTTTAACAGAATCAGAAACTAAAGGAATCATTGATTAGTTTCATACAAGATTTTGTAGGGGACATTATGCCTGGAGAGCAACAACATACAAGATTCTGAGGGGAGGATTTTATTGGCCCACATTGTTCTTACAAGCAGGGACAAAGGTTAGAGGTTGTGTTCCTTGTCAAATGTTTGCTGGTAAAAAAATATTAGCGGCTCTTCCACTCGTTCCATCAATAGTTTCAACACCTTTTTCTCAATGGGGATTAGATTTTGTTGGAGAGATTCACCCCACTTCAAGTAATCAACATAGATGGATACTCACTGCAACAAACTACTTTACTAAATGGGTGGAAGGAATTCCAGTCATAAATGCTACTGATTTAGTAGTAATTAAGTTTATTGAGAAGAATATCTTATCTAGATTTGGTTGCCCAACTCAAATTGTCACTGATAATGCAACAACTTTTTCTAGTGTTAAAATGATTGACTTTTGCCAGAAATAGCAGATTCTATTACATTATTCAAATCCATACTACCCTCAAGGTAATGGCCTTGTAGAGTCATCAAACAAAAGTCTGGTAAAGGTAATAAAAAAGACTCTAGCTGATCATAAGAAGAGCTGGGATTCACATGTGATTTATGCAGTATGGGCAAACATAATTACTCCAAAGAGATCAACTGGAAAATCTCCATTTCAATTAGTCTATGGGAAAGATGCAATCTTCCCTACCAATTTGGCCTTCCCTATTTTGAAATTCCTACAGGATTCAAAAAATGAACCTGATGATTTTTCAAGAAGAATAAATAAGATTATTGAACTTAATGAAAATAGAGATGAAGTTCAACACAAATTAAAGAAATATCAGAATAAGATGAAGGCCCTATTTGACAGAAGAGCTAGGGAAAGGGACTTTAAGGAAGGTGATCTAGTTCTAAGATGGGATGCCAGGAGAGAAGAGAAAGGAAAGCATGGCAAATTTGACAATCTATGGGTTGGACCTTTAGTAATTGCTGAAGTGAAGGGTAACAACACTTTTGTGCTGTAGAATCTTGAGGGGCTATATTCCACTTATCCTGTAAATGGAAGGCTTCTCAAACATTACATTCAGTACTAAGAAGTTGAAATAGTTTTCATTGTAAATACTTTGATTTTCTTTTACTTTTCAAGATGTCAGTGTAATTTGTTTTACAGCAAGGACTCCATAGCTCGAGGAGAAGGCACATGGATCTGCAGGTTCTCTACATTCTACAGGAGAAATCAGTCCCCAGATGGAGCCAATGTTGTAGCATTTTTTGGTTTTGATAAGATAGAATAAATTAGTCAAA
>APFE031530114.1:0-12273 GCA_000404065.3 Pinus taeda | reverse complement strand
AAAAAATGTTAAGTTGGGATATGGAAATAACAATATTGAATAAAATGTTTTTGAAAATATCTTGATGATGACATCCATATCAAAGAAAATGTTAGGTTACAAATAAAAGAAAACAAATAAACTCTAAAAGTGAGCAAGTCTAAATGCCACTACTATTTTTTCCGCAAAATAATGGTTGTGTGCAGCTTGTCATAAATGCCACAACTCATGTTAGTCAAATAGTTTAATCTTGACTGCTTCATACTTTAAATTTGATGTTATAATTAGAGAATAAATATCTGGCCAAACTGTTTAATATTGGCATATCACTAGTTAGGTAGAGAATAATAAGGTGCTCATCAGTTTAATCTGAGCCCTTGGATGTTATAAAGTTAGAATTAGATAGATTACTTTTTTTTAAATAAAAAGAAATGAAAAGGGTTTTCTGGCTTAAATGCACCCATTAAGTGAAGAAAAAATGATAGGATAAGCAAAGGGTAAGTAAAAGAAAGGTTGCAAAAGTATGATGATTGATTGGACAAAATGTACATTTATCATGTTTTACCATATGTTTCTGTGTCCATGAGGCAATTACACAAAGCAAATGAAGGTCCACGAGATCAATTAATTAACTTCCTTCATCCCCATTCATCCCTATATTTACTAATTTCCCCTTCCCACCTTCATACAGTTCATACTCATTCATTTTCCATAAAAAACCCCTTTTCCTAAGGTTAAAATCCTTTTTGCCTACGAAAATTGAAAAACCCATGTTAAATCCCCTTTTACCCAAAAAACCCACAAAAAGATGTTTAGCCTAAGTATTGATGTATATATGTAAAAAGAAAATAACTCATGAAAATGCATTATACTTAGTGTATTTCCCCTTTCCACTCATGTTTCATATTAATGCTAACTTAGAGTACTAAACCCCTAAAAGTCCCTTTCCCGTATATTATTAACTCCCTTTACCAAATATCCCGAAACCATAAGTTTTATTATAAAACTATGTATTCCATAACACATCGCATATCAGCGGATCACAAACTTTTCAACACGCATGCACTCTCCTCTACATTGCGATATGTGATGCACGATGGACCCTGACCCGACGCAAATATATTTCATAATTCATTTCCATTTCGCATCCGCCCTTCATCGCAAGTCTTGGCTGAAACATACACCCTCCGTCATTGCGATCTCCGATATGTGATGGGAATCTAGACCCGATCGCAGTATTATCCATAATTTATTTTCTACATCACGTTTGGCCCCTATCGCATTCCTTTGCGATGGGCCTTCCTTCGCTAAATTGCGACTGCGATATGCGATGAACCCAGACTCGACGTCATTTATCCGCCCGAATTCATACTATTTCAAGTCCGCCATACCTTGTTTTGCAAAGGTTTTCTTTGTTAAAATGTTTTTATGATTTAAATGAAGAACCAACCTAAACCTCTATTTAACCATAAAACCTCGTTAATCTCAGTTTTTAACCCATAATAAAGCCCATACCGCCATGATTAATCATTGGGGCCCTCCATTGCTCTTTCCTCTTACCTCTGTGCTGCTCTTTCGCTCCACCACTATCCGATCAAATGCATTTAAATCCAACAACCCTCAACGATTTTGGGTTGGCTCTCTGTCCGAGCATTACCCGCCTGAAAAAGTAGTATTCCACCGACGTCCCCTTGCTAGGTGTCAGGCTCTATACTATATCAAGTGAGCCCTCCCAAAAATCGCCCACACCTCATAAGTAGTGCGATGAAAACCAAAACCACCTCTCGCATAACGACAAAATGGACACTGTCCACTTTGCGCCATAATTCAAAAACTAAATTATTTTTCCGTTTAAACGTAAAAATCACCATTTTGCTTTGTTTCACCCCTTCACACAGTGAAACCTCCATAAACCTCTACGACCAATAAAACCATTGTTTTACATTTCGATACGCTCTGGACTCCTTCCAATATACTTTCGAGCTTAATAAAGCCATTGACAACCTTCTCTGTCACCTATGTTTTTCTTAACAATTTCTGTGTTTTGCAGGTAAAAACTCCTGTTCCAAGATTACGAAGAAAAATCTTGCATACAGTTAGAAGACAAATACGAAGATAATTTCTAATCAATTTATCGTGTAACATAAAATCTAAAACAATTCATTGTTGAAAAACACAGTGAAAACTTGAAATGCACAGTAAAGGTAAAAAAGAACATAGTAAAGGCTACTCAGCAAGGTCAAAGGATATTCAGAGAGTTTAAAGAGTATTAGATGAAGGATCAAATGAAGGAATCAACCAACATAAAGGATACAAACAATCAAGTAGCTTAAAGGGAAAAATATCAAACAACAAAGCCAGCACAACCTGAATAAAAGGGACAACAAGAAGCAGTTCAATAGCTACCCCTATCTTCTTGCATGAAGATCTTTCCTTTCCTAGAATAAATCTTAATCAGTTTTGGGATATTTTCTTAGTTTCATTATTTTATAAATAACTCTCTTCTCAAGTTGTTAAGAGTTCAAGGTTCATTGTTCATTGTTTGTTAAGTCATGTCTGTTCATTCTACTTTGAACCTGGTTGCACCTTTGAAGGAAGCTTGCCTAGAAACTTGATGTACTCAGTCTTTCTGAAACCTTAATACAAATAAGAGGATTCTAAATTTGGTTTTACACAGTTTGTGTTATCCTGTAAGTTTTTCCAGTTATCAATCATTATGTTTTTCTTCATATGCTTATGACTTATAAATATATCTAGGTGTTTCTGGAACCTTAATGCAAATCAGAGGATTCTGAATTTGGTTTTACACAGTTTGTGTTATCCTGTAGTTTTTCCAGTTATCAATCATTATGTTTTTCTTCATATGCTTATGACTTATAGAGATATCTAGGTAGGAATAATTGTGTCTCAATTTATTCCTCTCCTGAAGTGATCATCTATTAAGAGAATGGATTAATGAACTGTCTGTTTAGCTAATCCCCTCTAATCAATAAATCATCAGTATCTTTTGTAAGCTTAAGTATACTACCTTGAATCTTTCGAACGTAGTTTAGAAGGTTTTCATACTTATGATTGTTCTGTTTTATAGTCTGGAAACTATGATAATCATATTATTTTCTGTCTTCTTCTCACCACTATTTGATCTATATCATTGTGTAAAGCTTTATAGCAACCCTTTGCTGAGATATTAATATTCTCCAAAGGATTAAGTACTTCAATTATACATCTGTATTCATTCATTGGTCTTCCAAAACTAAAACCAGAAACTCCAAAAAAAATATTTTAGATTCTTTGGCATTGGTAGCTGACCTACTACTATCTTAGAGGTATAACAAGAGCCTGTAGAAGGATCGTGCTACACGGAGCCTGTGCGCGATTACGATAATGAAATTGACTTGGATTGAATCTACAAAATAACCACGTGAGAGCAAGATTGGGAGAATTCCGGATGGACGAATCTCATGGGAGTGCGAAAGCTCCTGCACATCAGATTTAGATGAGGAAATAGAACGATGGCAGAACCGGTTACACGGGGTGACCACACTAAACTGTAACATGATGACGAGATCGTTGTGCTGTGTATCAATGGAGGTAAGGGAAATGCCTATGTATGAAGGGTTAAGTAAGGTGGATGAATTCCTGAGCTGATTTGAAAGAGAAAGGAACAACAACATTTCGAAGCTTTGAAATGGGTACTGCACGCTACGCCCGTGAGGTGGTGGGGTAAGCACCAAAGAAATTTTGAGGACTGGCGCGAATGCAAAAGGATGATGTGCATGAGGTTTGGGTAGCCTCAGATGCGATTGATGGACAATATTTCTAGACGAAATGGTATGTGCACCCACTTATCCCGATGGATGCAAGCATATGGTGTGAAACCTCTGCGGAAGCACAGTCTTCGTGTTAGTAGATATGGTCAGTAAGCAGGTGCGGACAAGGAAATGAAAGGAAATGATGTGAACAACCCATCTAGTTGGAACCACAGAGTATGGAAAGACCAAGTGGCGTGAAGGTTATCCCGTAAAAGCCTTTAATAGAATATGCGAAGGACTAAACACGGTCCACAATGTGAAGCAGACTGATTGGGACTTGCGCATACCAGTGGTTCTATGGGCTTATAGGTACGCGTGCAAGAACCTGACTGTGTAGGAACTGCCAAGGCTAGAGTATGAAGCAAACACTATAATCCCCATCAAGCATGAAATTCCTAGTCCGTGCATGACAACACCGGTAGATACGACAGTTCAGGGAACCTTGGAAGAATAAATCCAACAAGGAAATCTTAGGCTCCAAGAACTTGAGAAAGAAAGCGTGCGATTAAGGAAGAAAAGTGCTCTGGTAGAATCAGATGTCAAGAAGCTGGAGGACGAGATAAAGGAAGATTTTCCCAATAAGAAGACCAGGGTTATAAAACAAGTTGTGCATGATCACGCTGAAAAGTTTAAGGACTATCGTTGTGAATTGATCAGTCTGATGCCTTGGCTTCGACTACACATTACTAAGAGAATCAACCAGGATGACACACTAAAGATGATTAAGTGTGCGACGCCGCTAGTAACAATAAAAGGTGGATGTTTTCCAGGAAAAGTGATGGATGACTGGATGACAACCTATACAGGTGGCGCGACCACCTAACTAGCTGAGGGAAGTACATTCTTAGCACTCCAGGTAGTTGAAAGGAGGTGCGGGACTATAAACTACTCTGCTCGGGAGCTGCATAATGTTGGAGTTGGGCGTAGAAGCAAAGATTCACAAGGTCCGTGATTGTGCAAGGGGGCTGCGCTACCGCATGGGTTGGCCTGAAAGTGACCATTGGAGTCACTATTCACGATGGGATGCTCGACTTAAGGCCAAGTGGAGCGGGCGACAGGCATTTAAGATGTGATTTATGGGCAAGATTTGAGAAAATCTGCTACCAAGGGAGCATTAATGAATCAGATTTGGGGGGAATGGTCGAATTCAAATTCAAAAGGTGCTATAAATTACAAAAGGCTGCCTAACAAACAACACTTGGCCATTTGAAAATTGAGCAGTTGTATACCTCGCGTAGCATGAGCAGAGCCCTGTTTGACCTATGCCAAGCATTCATTGAGCCTCTGAATACATGAGCAATAGATTTCTGGTTGAACACAATGGCAACATCTGAGGAAGTTATGGATATCACAGGGATGACAACTGAAGAGGTTGCACAGGCCTTGACTATGGGGGATGCCCTTGAAGGCACTGAGATTGTGGCAGAAATCCTGAAATCACTGTGCATGCCAAGACCAAAGAAAGACAAACAGGCGATGGTTCTCATATTTGTGTCCCCACGAAACCCATTGCGCACCAGGCTGACGATGGAAGAGAAAAGGAAAGCCATTAACATAGAAACTGATGAGGAGGAGGAAGAACTAGAGGACCTGATCATTGAAGAAGACGAGGACGAAGGCATGGAGGAGGAAATTGAGTCTGCTCACCCTCCAACAAAGTTGCTCACCTATATCCCCCCATGGAAAGGGAAGGCTAAACTGCCCAAGGATCTTGACGAGAGCAAGATCTCTCTCCAGACCCCACTCCTCCCAGATAACATCATTTTTGAGGGCATGCACCTAGGACAGGTGCCTAACTAAAATTTTGAAGATTAGGACCTCGCTGACCATGAGAAGTTCCCTCACCTAGAGACCACGTAGCTCATGAAGCCTAAGCAGAACACCAAGGCGGGGCTTACTGAATTAGAGTCGTGAAAGTGGTTGTGTGGAGTGGAAAAGGCAAGGCTACTAAATCTGCTGTGGGTGCCACATTTCCATTGTGCCCCAATAACAATTTTCTTCATTAGGTAACTACTTTACCTAGTGCATGGTGGGTGTTTGTGCCTGGAGGAGCCCATCCCCATCACAGAACATTTGATTCACCGCATCACCAAACTACCATGTAAAGGAGAGGACGCCGCAGATATCTCGGAGGGGAAAAGCAGTGACTTGGCCATCACAGAGGCCATGAAGAAGAAGTATAAACTGGAAAAGAAGAAGCGGGGCTACACCATATCTAGCATCAACGACAAAGCAATAAGAGTGGAGACCCAAATACTGGTAGGTAAGGTTATGCAGAAGTTCCGCGCGGACGAGGTACCTGTGCTGGTAGTAGCACTTGCTGAGCAGTGCATGGAGGGGGTCTAGCTTAACTGGTCCGAGTTCCTTTGCAAGGAATTCTTGGAGAATTGCCACGAAGCTCAGGAATAAGGCAAGACGTTCCACTATGCATGGATTCTACTGCCCATAGTGGTCATGGCAAGGGAATTTCTAGAGGATAGTCAATTCCCCATAATTGAGAGAGATCTATTGGAGGCCGCAAAGTATGCTTCTCTCTGGGCCACCATGGATGCAAATAGGATCCACGACAGTAAGAGATTCTGGGTGTTCATGGAGATGAACCTCAGAATGGGGATCAACCGCAAGTTGCGGTTATCACCCATGTGTACAAAAACTTGCAAAATTTAAAGCAGACCTTCATAACATATACATCAGAGCGCACAAGGAATCAACCAAGCAATGGGGTGAGCTACCCTTTGTAGCCACAAATGGTGCAATCTTTAATGTACTCGATACATGGCCGCCATAGTGATGTGCTCCATACATCATGGAAATGGAAAAGACTGTAGCATAGAGGAAGAAAGAGGAGGCCAAACTTTGCATGGCGCAATTGGCAGAAAAGAGAAGGAAGGAGGCAGTGATAGTAGAAGCGCAGGAGGTGCGAAACACTACACAAATAGCAGCTAAATAGAAAAAGGAAGCAACAACATCATCAGCGTAGGAAGCAATTGCAAAGGTGCGTGAGGGCCAAAATTTTCCTTCGCATGGACGTGAAGCAGAGGAAGAAGACGGAGGCGTGGACCCACAAATTGCATCAACACAGTTGAAGTGCTAGCACCTGACTGAGAAGATAGGGCTGTGCAAGAAGGTCAAGGCATCGAAGTTGTCGATTGACCCGATCACCCTTACTGAGGGTGATCTGCATGACAATGCACGATGTCACGTCCGAGGCCCTCCAAAATTTTATGCAGGAGAACCAGATTGTGTTGGGGGGCCTCAGAGCGTAGCTGTAGGAGTTGCAGGTGTGCACTCCTCAAGCTGGCACCCTTTCGACCAACCTCACAGTAGGGACAACTGTAGTAGCACAGATGCTGTGTACTCGGGTGACAAATAACATTGTGTTGCCGAAAGGGGCACTGGTGGAAAAAAATAAGGCTGACAGGCCTACAATTAGTGCACTGAAGGGTATCAGAGTCAACATGACTGCACTCCTGCGGGAGACATTATACATTTTGCAAGATGGGATTACTGCAGAACTGCAGGCTAGGGAGAGCCGCATGCTGCAGGTACTAAGCAAGCATAAAATCAACATGGAATAGTTAAGCTTGTAGTGCGATGAAGTGGTGTCACAAAATCAACAACTGGTACATGCACTGGACAAAGCTTTTCAAAGCATCCCTGAGCTAGCCATCCTAGCAGACACACTAGTAGAAGCGCACATCCACAAGCTAGCAGTAGGGGTATGCGAGGTGCGGGAGGAAATGAAAAAGGTTTAGCTGGAGCTAAACCTTCAGATCATAGAGCTGCGGTTAAAGGCGCAGCCATCCACCCCTCTAGAAGTAAGAGAACAGCGTGCCAACGCTATTATAGTGGGACTAGATGAGATCGATAGTGTAGTGAGAGACTGCACGGAATGTTGGAGAGTCATTTGAGGTCCTCACGAATTTGCAAGAGGACCCCAACATCTAGTGCTTAGAGACAGAGGCACGAGAACTCCAACAATAGTGTTACAGTCTGAAAGGAACTACGTAGATGGTAGCCCTCACTCAGAGGCTCGCACAAAT
Source organism: Pinus taeda (assembly GCA_000404065.3). Classification (NCBI taxonomy): domain Eukaryota; kingdom Viridiplantae; phylum Streptophyta; class Pinopsida; order Pinales; family Pinaceae; genus Pinus; species Pinus taeda. The sequence goes on along the minus strand of APFE031530114.1, from coordinate 4,439 downwards.
GCAATAGACAAAAGCGCTGAAAGAACATTTGGATGTGGCATGACACAAAGAAGTAGTCCTGAAGGCGTACATTCAGGCTTGGATCGACGAGGCCTTCACCATCACAACAGAAATTGAAGGAAAGCTTTCACAGATGCAGGGAACACAGGCACAGATGCAAGGAAGCAGTTCCGACACCGTGGTCTTAGAACAATGCATCCAGGAGATCCAACAGATAGCTGCTCAGTGCGCTGTCGACCTTGCAGTAGTTCAGACAGAGTTGGAGGGACTCTGCGCAAATATTTCCACGCCGATAAAGTGACTCGAGGGCGAATCACGATTTTTGTGTTGGGGGCCTGTTGGGCATGGAATCCCCCCCAAGGCATGTTTTTGGGCTTAAAGCCCAAGTTTTGACCAAGTCTTTTGTAAAAGCTCTGCGAATTGCAGGTGCAGGGCATGAAAGTATAATAGAGTCACAGGGTTGTCCTCCCTTGTTTTTGTAATGTAATGTTAGCTTGATAGACCTACACATGGTCTATGGACCATGGAATTGTATAAATAGAGTGAGGCTCAAAGTGTAGAGATAATATAGCGAAGAGAAGAAAAAAGGATGACAATTCTAAGAGATAGAGTTGAGGTGTAAAGTGTATCTTTGGGTCGTAGAGTAGGAGAAGGGTCTGTAGCTAAGTGTGGAGAGGCCTAGTAGTTTGCAGTTGAGTGAGCGGACCCCTATAGCTGAGTGTGTAGGGAAGGTCGAGTCTATAACCATTGAAGAATTAATAAAGATAAGTTTACCATATTACTGTGTATCTTTTCCTATTTTAATGTATGATTGGGGTTAAATTGAAAGTGTACTGTTTATTTTGCTGTGTGACCTCTTATGAATGTGTTGTATAAATAAATATAACGTAAGACATCCATCTACATGAAGTTAATTAACTAGGCATAGCAAGAGAAGTAAGAGCTCATGAGTAACTTAGGGAATAATGTAGAGTGCTGCTCCAACTGCGCGACAGCTCCACAGCCTACGCAAAGACAGGTATATCAAGGTGTGAAGGCCTGGAAAGTGAGCGAAGTAACCTACACGAAGGGACTAACCTTTGGACTAGTTCAACCTCTCAGACATCTCAAGGGTGTGGAAACCTGGTTCCAACACCCCCCGCCACCCCCATACTACTTCAGTTGAGACCTCAATCCGCGCTCCGCAGACTGTTTCTGAAAGGGTCAGTAGTACATGGATTTGTTAGGATAATTAGCTACGAACCTGGGTTAGGCCCCAACAAGCCAATAAGGTACCAATCACCTACCATTTTATCTTTACTGAGCTGTAGGATCTCTTTTTTCTTGGGCAGGATCCTGGGAGGTGGAAGATAATTTATAATTGTATAGGAAGTGGTAATATAAGTGGAAATGATTTGGGAGAAACCCTCATCATTTTCCTTTTTCTTTAGGGCACTATCCCAATAAAATAATGATTTTTATGAGAATCTATGATACTTAGGCCCAAGTATTCAAATTTATCTACATGAGTGTACACAAAAAGATAGACCAACAAGGAATAATATCTAAAGTAAGAAGTAACACGAAAATGCTTCAATTGGAATTTTATGGATTCTGCTAGAAATGAGGGTACATCAAGGGCAAGGTCTGGTTGCATCATTGTGTGAAGGAGCCCCATGATAGCTTTTATACCATTAACAATTTCTTCTTCTCCAAAATATAGGAAAATAACAATTATAATGGGTTGTAATACCTTTGAAAACATAGAAACAGGGAACCTGTTAGCAATAGGGAGGGTTTGATTTCTAGGTGCTAGAATTAGTTGGAGGGAGGTTTATTGTGCTTTCGATGAGAGCCCATTGTAAACATAAAAGAGAGTAGCTTTAGTAAAGCTCTCGGGGTTGAGATATTTTGGGTACAAGAGGGTATTTTGGATTAATTCTGGCATGGCTTCCAGAATTTTCTCTCTGGTTGAGGATAGGAAGCAATTTTTTTCTTTAATGTAGTAGGATGCAAGCCAAGAGACAAATTCAAGGAAATGGTAAATTATGGGAGTGGCTTAGAGATATATCCCTGACCCTACGACCTAGAATGGGTCTTCACTTTTCAAGTGTTAGTAATGTAAGTTGAAGTGAAGGTCTGACAGGTGTTAAGAGAAAAATGGGTTATGAATTTTAGCCTCTGTGTCCATAAAAGGTTTGGTGTGACCAAAGGGTTTCATTTCTCGAGATTAGGGGGTTTTAGGTGCCGACTTATTCATTTTAATCATAAGGGAAAATATTGAGTGGTGGGGATTGCAGATTACCTGCTAACCCGAAGAAATTGGGCATGGAAGCACTGGAGGTGCTCTGCATTGACTGATGGCTGAATGGAGTCGAGCACAGGAGGAGAGATATAGGGATGAATTTTAATTCTAAAAACTAACATGTGGTGAATTTATAGGAATGGAATGTGGTGGATAGGGAGACATTATAGAGAGGTTTTGGAAGGACATGTGGGGCCACCAGGTTGGATGGGAAATGAAGGGGGAAGGCTCACAGTCCTATAAAAATCATGTTCACTTGCTGACGTCGTTGGTGTGTTAGTGTGTTAGTGGAGATGTGGTCCCCCTACTACGGTGGGGTGAATGAAAAGTATTGGGAGTGGGGCTCGATCCCCCGAGAGTCAATCTTGGCCATTTATTGTCCACACACAGTAATTTACATTTACCATTCCATGGGATAGCATCAACTTATCCGCCGTGCTAGTTACCTCGTCAAAATGATTTCGGGGCTAGCTGTTGTGAGATAAACAATGAATGACCCCCTTAGGTGCTAGTTAGTTAGCCTTTTCCATTCAATGCAAGGGTGGATCCCTTTACCTCTTTCTTTACATTTTCACCTTTTTCCTAAGTCCTCGTTATTTTCCCTCCGAGATATACTGCCAACTTGTTATTGTTGGGTGGAACCCGCTAGCTTAGTCACATCCTGACGCTTCTATTATGTTCCCTCTATGTTTCCTCCAGGATGATCCCACTAGGAACAATCACTGGGATGATGTCATCTTGGTCTTCCACTCCCAATGCTTAACTTTTTTCTCTCTTAACATCTCCTGGGGTAACTCTGCCTAGTTAAGCCCACAAGGTGGGTTCTTCTTGTGGCCAATAGAGTAGTTTTCTACTGCTAACATGTTAACCACGTCGGCCGAAAGCTTTACATAGAGACTCCGCCAACCTTGCGGTTGATCTTGGAATTTAAGCCAACTTTGGCTATGTGCTAAAGTCTTACCCATTCACCTTTTAGTTCTACAATATTTGCACCAATAATTTTGGTATCTCTAAAAATTTCACCTTAGATTTGCAGTGGAATTTTTTTCCTTTTTAATCTCTTTTTGTTGTTATGGAGTTTTCAATCCTTCCATGAATATGAGAACAAATATTTTCTGCGATATGTAAAATTAAAAGAGAAAATGATGATGTTACAACACCTTGAAAGGGAGAACTATCTATATTTATTTTATGGTAGTCCAAGGCCCCTTGGATTTCAATTTGTTCCTTGGGTGAGACTATGTTATGCCATAAAAGTTGTCATGTTGCCACTCTTTCGTGTAATGTATTTCCCTCATAATAGAAACATTGTGACTAATCACCAACTTTCATTTGGTGCCCCTGATATGACTGCCAACCATTTGACATCCCTGAATGTTCCCTATATGAAAGTGGTATCCACCCCACCACAGGTTAATTATGTGGCAACTTGTTGTAGTTGTTAGCACTTGAAATTTCACCTCAGGCTGAGAAAGGTAAACCTCAAGGCTACATCAAACCATTTAGCCTCGTAGCTAGCCCTACGGGGCAGGAGAAGGCTCTCTCCGGTCTATCTCGTAAAATCTTCAATAGATGAGATGACCAATAGGGTAACAATGATTTTAGGCTAGTAAACTGATCAAAAGGGTTGATTTGGGGTTTTTAGGGTTTTTGGTGGCAAATTGAGGAGAGGGCAATTTTGGGTGCGGGGATGGGACAGAGTTTCTGCAGGGGGTTCCTTGGGGCGAGGTAGGAGACAGTATTGATGCCTTTGATTGAGGTGGATGATTAGGAATGACAGGTGAGAGAGCTAAAGAGAGAAAATAATAACTTTGAATTCTCTTTAGACAGTAGAAAACATTGAAAGTAAACAAACTTAAAAGCAGAGCATGGCAAGCATGAATTCTTACTTTAACACTTCATTTGTTTAATGTGCAGAAGTAAAGAAAGGGAATGAATCACATAAAAAATCTTACAAGAACATTGAGAAACACACCATCAACACATGAGTCCACAAGAATCCCAAAGAGGACTGCAAAACCCTGGTCTTCCTTAGCCAAAAATTGCAGAGATACAGTGAAATAATACAATGATAGCTTCTCCCTTAAGAGTCCAACCATGAAAATGAGTATGAAAGTACATAATATAGATGATCTAACCTCTTTCCCTGCCTCTA
>APFE031530112.1:317700-338088 GCA_000404065.3 Pinus taeda | reverse complement strand
TGCACAAGCTCTAATATCTGTTTCGCCCTCTTACCACTAGAGGGGAAACTCACCCGATTCTGCTTCCCATATACACAATTTCCATAGAAATCAAAATCCAGAGAGCTATTACTCATACTGTCTACCATACCTTTACCATGAAGTATTTGAAGGCCCTTCTCTCCAATATGTCCAAGTCTTTGATGCCATAACATGGTCATCTCTCCAGGGACCACTAGATTTTCTGCTCTGCTTTCAGGAACCACAGAACTGTTGCACCCATCAATAATAGTGCTACCTTGCAGTTTGTACAGAGTTCCAATTCAAACTCCCCTCATCAATACCAGTGCTCCTTGAACCATTTTGTAGGTATCCTTCTCGAACACTGTTTTTACACCTGCAACATCTAGCTTGCTTACAAAAATAAGATTTATAGCCAATGCAGGAATATGCAGCAGTGTTGTGAAAAGCGTGATAAAATCGCGCTTTTTTCAGGACGGCGATTTAATCGCGATTTTTATTCGAAAATATCGCACTATTTTATATATATAATATATATATATTTATATATATATAATATATATATATTTATTATATATAATTATAATATATTTATATATATATATATAATTTATATATATATATATAATTTTTTTTTTTCGAAAGAAATCGGATTTTTTGATGGAAAACGCTGCAGGCGATTATAATGAGTTTTGGAAAACAAATGAATATTTTTGTACCAAACGATTTTTTTTCCGATTTTTTCCCGATTTTTCCGATTTTTTCCGATTCATTCCCCACGCCGATTTAATCCCGATCGCGATTTTAACAACATTGATATGCAGAACACCCGGAAGTGTTCTAACCCTTCCACCTTGCAACTTCAACTTTGCTTTTCTACGACCAATGATTATAGCCTTCCTATCATCCCCTAAGAAGACATCACCACTGTCATATTTCTGATACTCGTAGAACCACTCTCTATGGGGAGTGAAGTGAAAGGATGCAATTGAGTCAATCAACCATGCCTCATGATCTACATGTGCACTTGAAGAAGCCAAGTACACATCCCCAGCTTCATCTGAGGTGGTTTTCGCCTCTATAGAAGGAGCATCATAATATCCCTTTCCTTTATCAGTAGCTTTAGATTTATAGTCCCTTTTGTAGTGCCCTTCCTTTCCGCATTTCCAGCACACCACCTTTACAGGTTTTCCTGGAGATTTAGATCTCCCTCTAGATTTAGATCTCCCACTCGATGAATTATTTTTGTTTCTATTCTAGGACTGTCCTCGTACAGACAAGGCATCACCATTCTGGATGTCCATATTTTTCCGTCTCATCTCCTCCATCAAAAAGGATGAGACTATTTCATCATACTGCAAGGCAGTTGAATTGCTACCTATTGCAATAACCAGACTATTCCATGAATATGGTAGAGAACACAATAAACTAATGCACTTATCTTCATCTGAAATTTAAATATCAACAGATGCTAATTAACTTGCCACAGTATTAAATGCGTTCAGATGTTCTGTCACTGAGTCTCCATCTTTCATCCTTAGGTTATACAACTTTTTCCGCTGGAACAATTTATTCACCAAAGACTTAGATTGGTACAAAGTCCCTAACTTGTCCCACAAAGCCTTCACCATAGCTTCCCCTAATACATCCAGCAATTCTAAATCTGAGACACACAATCGTATTGTGCTCTTTGCCTTCCGATCCAACTTCTTCCATTCTTCATCGGACACTCCCATTGGTTTAGTACCCGGATCTACCACGATCCACTGATCTTTATCCCCACCAATAGATCCTCCATCTTGAGTTTCCACAACTCAAAACTCTGAAGATTAAATTTCTCGATCTCTATCTTTCCACTGCTCGCCATCTTCTTTCACCAATAGAATCGATCTCCCAAATCTCCCAATGAACAGGGTCTACCATAGGCCCGAGTGAAACCCCTCAACAACAAAAGCGTCCCCTTGAAGCTAAAACAGCTCCGATACCAAATGTAGGTTTTAACCCCGTACAAAAATTACCTGCATACGAATTTTAAAACATAGAAAATAAACAATGTGAGAGCATAACACATAAAACACATATACATGGAGATTTTCCCTTGGATCCCAAGACCGGAACTACCAGCTTGATTTTTCATTATGTTCCTCTCAATGTTATAATACATATTTATACATGCCGAAGCATCCAATACCATGGACCGAAAACCATCGCATCCAATACCATGGACCGAAAACCATCGCGTCCAAAAACATGTGCGAAAATCATGCACAAAACCATAGGTGGGTCTGCCCATCCTAACATAGAGTCCAAAACCAAAGGGGTTACGGGTATGCCTCAAACCCCATGTGACCTCCCTCCTCTAACCCCTGGTTAACTACGTGGGCTAGTTGTGGAAAGAATATAACACAACCCAACATCATTTACTCTGCAATTTCAATTCCGCAATTACTTTCAAAGTTTGAAAAAACACAAAAAACAACAAAAACATTTTTTTCATGCCTCATAGGAATATGGATAACTTAGGGAAATTTTTGCCAAATACCCCCACTACTTCAAACTGCCAACCTTCCCTCTTCTTCGATGGCTATGAACTAGATGAACCCTTAGGTGAGCAACCAAACATATTTGAAGAACCTACAGGGGAAGAAGAAGAAGGAGAACCCATTCATACTGAATAAATGGCTGAAAACATAAATGACAGAGGAAATAAGGAGAGTTGAGGGTGCCTTCCCCATCAGGGAAACCAATGGGGATACTAAGATGAAAAATATAATCCCCTCTACCCTTCCTAATTTCCATGGCCTGACCTCAGAAGATCCAAACACTTTCTTATTTGAGTTTAGTGTCATATGTTGAACCTATGATTACACCAATGATGAGAAAAAGTTGAAACTATTTCCATCCACTCTCAAGGATGCAACTTTGCACTGGTTCATGGGTTTACCTAGAGATAACATCACAACTTGGGCTCAGATGCAACAAGCCTTCAAAAATAAGTATCGAGACTAATGTAGGTCTAAAGACACTACAGAGGAAATTTTTAGGATGACCTTAGGGCATGATGAATCCCTAGAGGATTATGAATAAAGATTCCATCTTAGCTACAAAAGGGCCAGGTGCACACTTGACCCTGAGTCACTAAACCTAGTCCTGCTTAGAGGAGTAAGGGAAAATATTCTAGATACCCTAAAATTATTATAAGAAGGGGATATCTACCAGTTTCCCTATGACGATATCAAGACTATCTTTATAAAACATTCTAGGGTAGCTAGGAAAAAGGGTAGGTGTAGTCAACCTATGGTCAGTACATCCTCTTCCAATTCATCCATCAAGGGTGAAATTGGAAACATTTTGGAGGAGTTCAAGAGTGAGATGCTGCAAACACTTTCCCTACAGATGGACACTATGCACATTAAGCGAAAACAGGAGGAAGCAGAGAGAGCCTTAGCCATTTTCTGTCCTAGATGCACCAAGAGGCACCCTAGGAACGAATGTCCATTGAATTCTATTGAAACCTGCTCAGTCTGTGAAGAAAACCACTCCACATATAAGTGCCCTTCTCTCACTAGATTAAAATTTATATATCAAGGAGCTGAAGGGATAACTAAACATTTTTGCTACATAAACCAAAGGAGACCTCATTGGCCTAGGCCATACCAGCAGGGCATGCAAGGGTCATCCCATGCATATTACAACCACAACCATACCACATCCATACCTTCTTGGGGGACCCCTACTCATCCTTCCTGGTCTACACCTCCTCCTTAGTCCTTTGCACCTCAGTATCATTCCCAGCTAGCCATTGAGTCATTTCAACCATATGCTTTGCCACAACCTTAGTGGAGTGCACCGCCCCAGGAGTGGAGGCCCCCATACAACAATTCTCCAGTGTTATTGCCTTCACCACATGCTCAACCACAACTATTACACTCCCCTCCACCTAAATAACCCCAGATGCTTGCCCAGCCAAATCCGGACCCTAACAACAGATAGACACAACAAGTGTACAATGGAGAGACATCCTATCTAGCTTATGCTATGGAAATTCAGGAAATCAACCCAAGATCTGGGAGAGTACTCCTGAAAAACAAACCTCTACCTACACCTAGGGAGGTTGAGGAGGAAAGAGAGGAAAGCATGCCTAAAGAAAATCCACCACCCTTTCCTGAGAGATTAACCCAACCACTCTAGCCTACCCCAGAAGAGACTGAACTTATAGGAGAATTGAAAAACCTATGTGTCAAAATTCAACTTCTCCAAGCTATTAAAGATGTACCTATTTACAACAAGCTGATTAAGGAGAAGTGCTTCAAGCATCTAGAGAGGCGAAGAAGAGATGCCCCTACCATTAATGTCATTGGACAATTGTCTAACTTAATGTTGGGGTAGGTAATCTGTCCAAAGTATTTGGACCTTGGAAGCCTTGTAGTAGATGTATGCATCAATGGAACCATTGGCCCACACACTTTAATTGATCTTGGGGTTGTCATTAATGTGATAAACAAGGACACCATGCTCAAGCTCAACCTCCAAGGTTCGTTGAGAAAGACCACAATGGTTTTGCAACTTGCAGACCGCTCCACAGTGACCCCTAAGGGGATTGTGGAGGATGTGATGGTCTCCATTGACTCTTGGGAGTACCCTACAGATTTCATAGTTCTCAATCCTAAGGCTAAGCTTACTAGTTACCCTCTCATCCTTGGGAGGCCCCGGTTAGCCACTCCCAATGCCTACATTAGCTACAGGGCTGGAAATATGACCATAAAAAATGGGTATATGTCTAAGCAGTTAGTCCTATACCCTCTTTCTCAACCATATCTAGAACATGACTTACCTTTGTGGTTGGAAGATGAGGAGGAAGATGAATTTTATTCCACCTGACTCTATACCTTAGAAACAATCATGGGAGGGGGACAACAGGATGAAGATGATTTGATTGAACACATACTCCAAAGTCCAACTCCTAGTACATTGTCCTTAGAAGAAGTAGTAAAGGAAACCCAAAACAACCATCAAATTTATCTATGCTTAGCCGATTCCAACCCTACCCATGTCAAAAGCATAGTATTCGGCCCTAAGAGAACTTTGAAAATCAACCCATCTCTTTCTATTCAGCAAAAAGAAAAGTTGTGCAACCTGCTAAAGGAACGCCTGAATGCCTTTTCTTGGAGTTACAATGAAATGAAGGGAGTGCACCCCTCGGTGTGTACTCACTACATTTATATCAAGGAAGGTTGCAAGCTAGTCTGACAACCCCAAAGGAGGATGAATCCAACTCTTAAAGACATAGTCAAAGAAGAACTACAAAAGCTGCTAGATGCAAGATTCATTTACCCTATCTCAGACAGTGAGTGGGTCTCTCCTTTGGTGTTGGTTCCAAAGAAAAATGTAAGTGGAGGATTTGTGTCGATTACAGGGAGTTAAACAAAGCCACAAATAAGGACTATTTCCCTCTACCTTTCATCGACCAAGTGGTAGATGGCCTGGCAGGGAAAAAGTTTTTCTCTTTCCTAGATGGATTCAAAGGGTACAATCAAATCCAGATAAGCCTGAAAGACTAGGATAAAACCACCTTCACTTGTCCTTGGGGTATTTTCGGGTATAGGGTCCTTTCTTTTGGCCTATGCAATGCTCCTTCCACTTTCCAGAGAGCAGTCATGAGTATCTTTGCCGAATTAGTCCATGATGTGGTAGAGATTTATATGGATGATTTTATACCTTATGGATGTGATTTCCAGGAGGCTCTGTCCAACTTAGGTAAGGTGTTGCACAAATTAATTGAAATGAATCTATCTCTCAGTCCTAAAAAATGTGAATTCTTGATGATTGCAGGGACTGTGCTAGGTCATTCAATATCGCAGCAAGGACTGGAGGTGGACCCAAACAAAATAGCTATCATCCATTGGGTCCCACCTCCTCAAAATCAGAGATATGTTAAAAGTTTCCTAGGGTTAGTTGGATACTACCGAAGGTTTATAAAATACTTCATCAAGTGGGCTTCTCCTTTATTTGGGTTGTTGGCCAAAGACTTTGAGTTTGTATGGTCAAAAAGCTGTCAAGAGGCCCTGGACACCCTAAAGGACATTAACCATTGCACCGATGCGCATAGGCCCAAATTGGGCCATTATTTTTCATATACATGATGATGCCTCACACAAAGCCATAGGAGCAACCCTAGGCCAGATAGATGAAAAAATTGCCTTATGCCATTTACTTTATTAGTAAGAATTTGTTAGAGACCGAATTGAACTACACAGTGACTGAAAATGAGCTCCTAGCTGTTGTGCATTCATTGAACAAATTTAGGCATTATACTACAGGCTATCAAACATTTGTACATACTGACCATGATGTAATCAAATATTTAATGAATAAACCTGATGTGAATGCACAAATTATTAGATGGTTACTTTTATTACAATAGTTTGATCTAACTATTGTTAATAAGCCTGGCAAGGAAAATGTTGTTTCATATTTTTTGTCGAGATTAACTTTGCCTGCAGGCGAGGAGGGAATGGTTGATGATCAGATACCGGATGAGCACTTATTCGCCATTTTGGTTCTCTCTCCATGGTTTGTTGACATAGAAAACAATTTGGTATCTGCATAGTTCCCATGAATTTGTCCTCCAAAGAGAAAAGCAATATTGTGAGGAAGAGCGCCCCCTTCACTTGGATTGGGCGAAACCTCTTCAAACTAGGCCTGGATAAAATTATGAGAAGGTGTGTTAGGGAGGAGGAAGTTTTTGACATCTTTATGACCTGTCATGATGGGCCTTGTGGAGGTCACTTTGCAGCAAAGAAGACAAGATTTAAAGTGTTACAAGCTGGTTATTATTGGCCCACTCTTCATCAGGATGTGAAAAGATATACTAGTCAGTGTGATTGGTGCCAAAGGATGGGAAAGCCTACTCCAAGAGATGAAATGCCTTTGCAACCTCAAGTTACTTTCAAGCCATTTGAAAAGTGGGGTATGGACTTCATTGGACCTATTGACCCTCCTAAGCAAAAGCAGTATATCATTATATGCACTGACTATCTCATTAAGTGGGCTGAAACCAAGACAATCAAGGCAACAACATAGGAGAAGGTGGTTGAGTTCTCAAGGGAGAATGTATTTTACAATTTTTGGTACCCTAGAGAACTGGTCACTTATCAAGGCAGCGAGGTTACCTCCAACATGATTGAAGACTTGCTAAGTCAGCACAAGATCAAGCATAGAACCTCCACTCCCTATCACCCACAAGATAATGGGCAAGTGGAGGTGACCAACAGAGCATTGGAAGGCATCCTAACCAAAGTGGTTAGCAACAACAAGAAATATTAGGCAGATAGAATAGTTGAGACCACCTGGGCCTATAATACCACCTAGAAGACCACCACTGGATTCACACCTTATGCGCTGGTATATGGGAAAAAGGCCCTGTTGTCCATTGAGTTTGAGTATAGTATATTGAGGATGACAACCCAACTAGATCTAGATCTCAGCAGTACACAAAAAGAGAGATTGCTCCAGTTGAATGGTTTAGATGAGTTCATAATGTAGGGCCTCCCACACACAGAGGTAACTCAAATTCAGAGGAAGATCTTGCATGATAAGAACATCAAGGATAAGCAATTTCAAGAAGGTGATTGGGATTTTTTATATGATTTTAGGTATAAAGAATTTAAGGGAAAATTAAGGACAATATGGTTAGGGCCTTATGTTATAAAGAGATGTCATGATAATGGTTAAGTACAGATCATAACCATAGACGCAGAGACCATTCCTTTACTTGTTAATGGGCACCGATTGAAAACCTCTCTTGAGGCATCCAGGGAAAGCACCTAGGATGAAAACCTCTTAGAGGCAGACTAGTTGTTTTCAAAATTTCAAAAGAAAAAGAAAAAAAGAGAAAAGAAAAAAATCATTAAAAATTGTTTGCAGGTTAGCAGGAGGATGATCAGAGAGAAAAGGAGAATCAAAAGGGACCTATTCCACTCATCTTTTTATTTTTCCATTATCCTTCATAATTCCACCATTCCTTCCATTTTTTCACTCATTTGCATCAGTTTGCAAGTGTATTGTTTTTTACAGGATTCCCTGTAAAGCTACAGGATCCCCTGAAAATCTACAGGATGATCCTATAGGAATTATAGTGGCTTGGGAATCCTAAAGGAAGTAACCCTAGGGAAAGGAAATGAACTACACATGTTAAAAAATAAAATTCCTACATCACCACTTCATTACCATACCTCTCTTCACCTTGATCACCCCTGCATTCATCATTAAGAAAATCAATTTTCAAAAAAGAAAAAGAAAAATTACAGTCTTTAAGAAAAAACACAGAGAAAAAATGAGGCAGAGAGCAAAGGGGAACAACACCTGAAGGGTTATTTCTCATTATTCACACACCCCTAGACCTCCTCTCTATCCATGTTCATCATCCTCAAGTCCCAACAATAGAAATAATTAAAAATTCTGAGGGAGAAGCAACTATACGACATCCTGTAGGAAATCATATAGCAGCCTATCCCACAAAATAAAAATCATAAGTTGCAGCAAGTTTCCAGCATGGAGATCCAAGGGTAGAAGAAGCTCCAGAGCAGCAACATCACCATCATCTTCAACATCAGGTACCTTCACATCAAAGAAATAATCAAAGGACAATAAAATAAAGAAGGAGAGGTCACATGCAACCAACATACAACAAAAACCTTGTTTCTTCAACAAACTACAACAAGGTATTGTTACCATAGGTAAGTATCTCGCTTCACTATCCCATTTTCATAATGTAATCAAAAGATGTAAAGGTTGTGAAAAAGTTGGTTTGTAATCGAAAGGTGGCTACTTAACTTGGCCACCTTCGTTCAGTTAGCGAGGACAAAATAGTTAGTCCTCACACAAGTGGCAATAGTCAAGTTAAAGAAAAGGAGGATGAGGTCGAAAGAAGTTAATACTACGGATGCCCGAAGTGGGGGTTGATTACGAGGTGAAAGGAACGATGATATGGTAGTGGGGACCAACAGTCCAAAAATAGAAATTCATACCTCGGCTATCAGCACACCACCTCACTCAACTCGACCATAAGAGGTAATAAACGTTAATCTCCATGCACTCATGCATTGATCTTCTCGAGGCTCACTCTAGCGAAGTCGCTCTCATCCCCAAGCAACCTACAGGAGAGGAAAAATTCATTTTTTTCATGCGCAGGACTTCCTACAGGAAATCCTAGAGGATCACACAAGAATCTTATAGGATACAGTCATGGAGTCTACAGGATTGGCAGAGAGCAATTTCAGAGGGGGAAACATAGGGGTTGGCTACAACAAGCACTATGAGGAGGTAGGCTCTACATTTCCCTCCATTTTTCCGAGTAAAAAGAACAGAAAAATATCCTAGTTTGATGAAATTGATCACTGTATAAGGGAATTGTATCCATAGAAATTTTAGTCCCATTTCCTCCATTAAAATTTTGTATCTCTGATCCTCAAATTCACAAGACAAAATGATAGGGGGGTTTAATAGAAGGGAGCCCATTAACACTGTAAGGATTCACCAACACCCTCATGTGCTAGAAATATTCACAAGGCATAATTGGATGGGGTACTCTGAGAAATTGAGGGGGTATTATGATGAAGTAGCTAGAGATTTTTCTCTCTCCCTCATTCCACTGACCATGACCCATGCCATAGTTGTAGTGAGAGGCCTCTCCATAGAGCTCACCTTTGAACTCATAAGCAAAATTACCACACTTCCCTTAGGAGTGCCTTGAGAAAGGAAGACAAGGGAGATAGCCAAACTACAAAAAATAAATTCTCTTTAGAGGGAGAGGAGCTCATTGAAGCCAAAAATGGAGTGATGAGATCAAACCTACCATACCCCTGGAATGAGATAATCTACCATCTTATAAAATACATATCATGTGAAGGTAGGTATAGTGTAGTATATGGATACCACTTTAGGCTTCTTGAATAATTGAGATTTGGAGCAAAAACAACTCCTCACCACTAGCTCAACATAACATACTTCCTTCTACAATCACTGTTAGACACAAGCATGAAGGTGCGAGAAGGAAACTACCAATAGCTAGCCCACCATGGGTTAATTAGAATCATCATAAAATATGCCCTTTAGAATTCCTATCACTTGGGCAATTTTTAGAGACATGCTGGTAGAGGTGGATATCAAGGCCCTCACATATGATACAAGCCCTACTGCCAGTGAAAAGGTTGAAGAAGAGACTGAAACAGATGAAGAATAAGCAAAGAGGGACGAAGAGGAAATAGATGAGGAGGAAGAGGAAGAGAAATAGAAGGAAGGTGATGAAGAAATAGAAGAAGACGTCAAGGAGAAAACCCATAAACAAGATGAGGATCTAGAGGGAGAAGAAGAGGGGAAAGACAATGGTGAAAAGGGAAATGGAAAAGAGGAGGTAGAGGACAAGGAGGAGTCACCCAAGGTGTCTCCAGAACCCACCAAGAAAGAGGCAGCAGCTACCCTCACTGCCCTTAGCACCCCCATCAAACAAAAAGGCAAGAGATAGAGGCAAACCCCATTCTACTTCAGAACAAGGAAAAGTACAAGGATAAGGTAGGGAAAACCTCAAACTCCAACCAAGGTTCCCATTGTTATTGAGAACTCACCTAAACAACAGGAGAAGATGGATCCTCTTATAAAAACTCAAGGAGAAGGATCCTCAGCACAAACCTCCCCTAAGTCTCCTATCACTTATGAGAGAAGGCATGTGACTAGATCTACCTCATCCAAAGGAAAAGAAATCCTATAGGATACATAACATGACCTACAGGAAGCAGGGGCAGTCCTATAGGAAACTCTGCTAAACCTACAGGAAACTCATAAATTGGATAAGGAAGGAAGTATGCAGCAAGAAACAAAGAGAGAGGACCCATAGCTAAGGGAACCTAGTCCTCAACCTAACCTTGACTCCTACTACATATTTATTGAAGGGGGCAGGGTTATTCCACAAAAATTTGCCATCCCATTATTCTTTGAGCTTGAGAAAGAAAGAGCCAGAAAACAAATGGATGCAGATTGCCAAGTCCAAGGGGGTGGAGGACATTAGTTACATGGAGGATAAGCTCAAAGAGATGGGCATAGAACTAAGTAGCCTGAGGGATAGAGAGGCCATAATAAAAACTCAGTTGGAGGCAGAAAATTCATGGTTGAAAGGACAAATGCAAGAAAGAGAGAATCAATTGGAATCCATGGCCAATGTATCTTTGGAAGAAACCAATGCAGGATGCCAACTAAGTCCTATGCATTATACCTTAAGGAACAATGGTTGCAGTTCCAAATCAAGACCCTAGCACAAAGATGCACTATGTCATTCCAGGATTATAGACAGTTCATTGATCTTTGTGATCAAAGCACATTGGAAGATAGGGCTAAGATGTCTAAGTTCTACTTGCACAACATGGCCTTGACATATATGAATGTATGGGACCCTAATGCAAAGCTAGGGGATTTACAGTTGATGACTTTGGCATCATCGATGAACCACGAGGAAGCAAGGGCTGCAGAAATGAAGAGGATATTGGCAAGGGAACAAAAAGAGCCTCTCATGATAAGAGTTGAGCAATCCAATCCAATGTTTGTCATCAACACACATAATTTAATTACAAATGATCCTCAACTTGCACCCAGGTATCTTGCTGCCCAAGAGCAAGCAATTACACATTTTGAGGATATGTTCAGATTGTTAGGGGATGACAACATGCAAGCTTGCCAAAGGAGATGGAATACTTTACCTTGCAGTTTGAAAATCAGAGAGTACCATTCTCCTCACAATATGAGAGAAGCATTGAACATGACACCTATGTACAAACAAACCATCCAAAGGCTCAAAGTCAATTAAATTGGCTTGAGACTTAGTCCACCACTGCTCTTGGGGATGTTAGAAGGAAGGAAGGAAGTGAAAGAAAGAAAGCAGTGGGAGGAGATAGAAAGGAAGGCAAGATTGTATGCACAAGAAGAAGAACCCACAACACAAGCATGGGATGTCAGGGAAGCCACTAGAGCTATGAAAGACATGGATATTGATTAAGTTTCTTAGAGGATGAGCAACACATTTAGTAGAGGGTGATGATGAGCCTCATCATTGGGTAACTATATGGACCTTCATTCACCTCCTAGATTAGTCAAAACAACTCTTCTCACAACTTATTACATGTTTTGATTATATTTTATTTAATGAGATGAGTCAAAATGAGATATTATGCCTAATGGACTAATGTGCATTAGATGCAAGTTTGTGAGAGAAAATCAGGGAATTTTGGCAAGATTAAAGGCTGAAACTCGAATGAGACAAGGAAGAGAGATTGTAGGAGTTCAATCCTCCTCATTTACTCCTCCCTCATTCGAATATTCCTCCATAAATCACACTAGCTCGAAGTACAAGCAGCCAAGTCATGGAGATCAAAAGGCAGCCGAGCAAGCGA
Organism: Pinus taeda; assembly: GCA_000404065.3. NCBI lineage: Eukaryota > Viridiplantae > Streptophyta > Pinopsida > Pinales > Pinaceae > Pinus > Pinus taeda. The sequence continues at coordinate 325,648 of APFE031530112.1, read as the reverse complement.
TACTCACAAAGTTAGTTCATCTCGAGTTTGGGAGTCGAGCCTCCCTATATTTAAGGAAGTCGTTGGAGACTTAAATTGTATAAATAAATAGGCCTAGAGCCTTATTAGGATTCAAATTTTTGTTGTAAAAAAACACTAGTTATTTTGGAGCTCTAGACTTGTGGAAGATATTGCTATGTAATTTTCTGTTTTGATAATGAGAATGAGCTTTTTCATTATCCAGTACTAAGTTAAATCAGAGGGCTGAAGCTCTTGGGTTAGGGCCCAACCCTATCAACAAAGGCTCCTCTTCTTGTATATGTATGTTTAGATTAGTTTCATACATTCATGGTTAAATTGTCCTTAGAAGTATTTCATTGCAAGTAGTGTAGATTTGATTGGTTTGTTTATTAGTTTGCTTCCATTTGTGCTTTACTTCAGAGATAGGTTAGAAGGGATAAAAGAAACACCAAATTTTTTTCAATAGGTGTCTTGGCCTCACTTCCTCCTTTATGGATCATGATTTGAGGAAAGGACCCCTATGCAGCCCCAGAAAGATAGATTTCTACTTTCTCATAGAATTTAGAGTTTACAGTATTTGAACCAACGTTTGATCAGTTTGCAAGTGTAGGATTTAATTACCATTTCTTCCATTTTCAGTGTTATAGTAGATCTCACCTTATTATGCAAATTTTCCTCATGCATGAAGTAGACATCTAACTCATTAAACTATGTTTTTCTAGCTCATTGAAATTCTCATTGCTTACATGATTTTTGGGAAAATATCATTGTTTGATGCAGTGCAGGTGTTTCAGAAGTAGAGAAATATTTCATAGCAAGAAACCTCCTTCCAACTTCATCCATCCATAATCATTCCTTGCTTTCACTAAGACCTTCACTAATTTCATCATTTTACATGGAAACTTCTACAAGCATGCTGAGTAAATCCAACCATCTCCCAACCTTGGTTTTGAGTTCTGAGTGATCCTAGGCATTTTTTCACTCCATTCCACCCACCAACCACCTTCCCTAAGCCTTCCATCACCTCCAACAACCATCATTTTTCTCTCCGCTGTATCCTGTAGAAATACAGGAATCCTGTATCTTTTTAGGACATCCTGTAGATTTTCCTGTAGTGGCCTGTTTTGAGGCCAAATTGAGGGAAAACCTCCAAGAAGCCACACAAGGTCACCTAAGGGTCTCCTAAACTTTCCAACCATCCACCAGCATCCCTAATCCACCTACCACATCACCAAAAGGGATTAGCTTTCACACTTGTTTTTCCATAAAAAGAAAAAAACCAGATTTATTTTAGTCCTCTATATGCATAGTAGTGATGTATGATGTTTTGAACTTTCATGCTTAGGACAGTAGCATTTCATACATGTTAGCTTGGCATTCTTGTAAAGCATAGTTTCTCAGTAGTTAGTTAGGAAATGGTGTGTTTTTAGCATTGGATTTCAGTCCTTTTCCTTATTGCACTAGACAAGCTTTCTCCTAGAGTAGATTTCTCTTTCTTTCATCAGTGATCAAGCTTCTTTTGAATCCATAGAAGTCTGGCTTGAAAACCCTAGTGGTCTCTCACCAGCTGAACAATGAAAAAAGGCATAACCATCACTTTTACTTGTGCATACAACATTGTCACCTCCAAATTTCTATGAACCCCGGGTTGATAAAGTAAAGCAGGTAGCCCCAGAAGTTGCAGCATTCTTGTTGCAATACTGGTGCTCATCACCTGAACAGGTCAATTAGCTAATTACATGCGTTTCAGATTACCCTTAGATCAGTAGTTACTCGGAATTACTTAAGTGTCTGATAACTTTAACAGAAAGCGTTATGATCCCCATGTAATCACTTAACATTAATTGCATTCAGATGACAATACATATTAAGTAAAGTTGCGCATCAATACATCATTAATCTATAAAGCCATCATTCATCATAGCATATAACAGATTCATACATAACATAAATAAAGGGACTTAAACACAGGAATTTCTGTAACAATCTTCTTGATTGGTATTCAACAAAGATTTAGAGACTCAAAACTTCCTTGCGCACTCAGCTGCAGGGGACTACTCTAGGCCTCTATGCACTCAACTACAAAGCTGTTAAAATTGGCAACTAGGGCCAAACTCCATGTGGGTCTTTTTATTTATGGCAGATGATATTTTTATTGGATCCCTCTCATCGAGAGGTGTAAGATTGATCTAAATATCATCTGATTCCAATAAGTATTCATGGAGTTATGAATTTATTTTGATTATGGAATTATTATCAAGCTGAACAGCAATTTGAGTAGGCTCAAAAGCCCAATAAACATGCCTATTCATCATCTACATTTTAGTATAAATATAGAGGACTTCAAGTCATTTCAACACACACTTGGGATCTCTTCCTCTCTCTACTTGTCTTTGGGTTTTAGTAGGAGGAAAGATCCTAACGGATAACGCTACCTTGATCCAGAAAGTCAGAAATGCTGAAACTGCCGAAAAAGCCAAAAAAAAGCAGGAAATGCCAAAAAAGCCTGAACTGCCAGAAAAGTTGGAACTGCTAGAAAAGTCGGAGTTGCCGAAAAATCCAGAACTGTTGAAAAAGTCGGAACTACCGGAAAGGCTGGAAAAGTCAGAAAAGCCGAAACTACGGGAAAAGCGGGAAAAGTCGGAATTGCCAGAAAAGCCGGAATTGCCGAAAAATATGGAACTGTCGAAAATCCGGAACTGCTAGAAAATCCATAAAAGCTGGAACTACTGGAATTGATGGAACTGTCGGAACTGTTAGAACTGCAGGGAACAACCAGAACTACCGTGAATGCAACATGGTGCAACAATGGCACATAATGCAGTACAGTGATGATGGGTGTAGCATAGTGCAACGCAGTGAGGTGCAACATGATGACGCAATGCAACACAACGATAGGTGAAGGAGTCACCTTGGAGAATCAGTTGAAGCAGCATGTCTTCAACTGATCTCATGTATCATCTTCTTAGAGATGATCTATGCTCTTATCTAGATAAGTCAAAGTGTTGAATTCTATTGTAAATGTATTATCTCTCTCTCTCTCTTTCTTTGCTGAACTTTGAAGGACATAAAAGAAGAATTGATGAAGGGTTTCCCCACATTGTGGGGTTTGTCCCTGGCTAGCGCCACATCTGTGTCCTCTTGTCTTGGCTTGTCTTCTGCGATTTATATTTATGTTCTATCTGCAGTTTATTTTAATGCTGATGTGATTGTTAATTTAGAAAAGATAATGAGCTAACTGTGAAAATGAAAATAAATTGCTCTAGCATAGAACATACCTAAAATTAACAAGAGCCTTTCCTTCCTCTAAGACTTTTATCTCTGTGCTAGACTTCTTCGCTCATACCCATATACTTCCTCTTAATTTCCTTATACTCTCTAAGACACACCTATTTATACAATCCCATGGTCCATGGACGATGGGTAGATCTTCAAAAGCCGACTCTAGTTACATAAAAAAAGGGTAAAACCCTTTTTTGACTCTTAACTAGCTATGCACTCTGCGACTGCAATTTGCGGAGACTTTACATATGTTTACATCAAAACTTGGGCTTTTACCCCAAAACTTACCTAGGGGACCCCATCCCAACAAACCCCCAACACAAAGATCGTGACTCGCCCTCGAGTCACTCAGCCGACACGGAGATCTTGCTGTGAATATACCCCAGCTCCACCTGCACCACTGTTACTTCAATCGTGCTTTGCGTGGCTTCCTGCTTCACCTATCTGACCAACTATTCTATGGTTGGTCCTTCGCTATCCTTCTTGATCTTTTGATGTGTAAGATGCAAGTTCACAAATGTTTCCTGTATATTGGTGGAGACTTGGTAGGCTTCTTCCAACCAAGGATCTAACTGTGCCTTAAGGACTGCCTCTTTTTTCTGCGCTGCTTCCACTTGTATAAGAAGTTTCTTCCCCTCTTGTAACTTGGAGAGGTGTTGCACTGTAGCCACTGAGCACATCGTCACTCGCACTTTGTCGTACTGCTGCTAAAACTTACGGGTCTCAGTTTTTAATCTTTGTATGTTGGGATCTTCCTGCAAGGTCGTCACTGCTTCCATGACCTTCTCAAACAAAGTTGTGTATTCCAAAACCGCAGCATCCACAGTGGCTATTGTATTCTTAACAACTGCTTGGCGTTGTTCCCTAACTTCTGGTGGGGTTGAACGTTGTGACTTGAGCTCTAGTTCTGTGATTTTCAAGTTGAGCTCAAACTGAACTCAGGTCACCTCTGCCTTTTCATTATGGACACCTGCTACAAGTTTCCTGATCTTGGCCTCAAGCAGCGCCTCCTTAGGTATGTGCAACTCTGACACTATCTTGCAAGCCTCTGCAACCATGGCCGCTAGCTCGACGCTCTATGCTTGGATTGTCTCTTTTGCCTTCAAGGCCTCCGTATTTTCGGTGAAAATTTGTTCATTGTTCACCCGATATTCACTTACTAGGCTGAGAGCATGTTGCTCATGTGCTTGTAACTCCATTGTCACATCTTTTTGCAGTGTGTGAATATATTCATTGGGGAGTGCTACGAGGTTGAGGCTAATGTTCTTCAGAGTACTCATGATGACTTTTTCATCGGCCAATTCCATGCTCAAGGACCCTTCTAGTAGCACGACTGCTCGGAGATCCACTAACCTGACCATCTTGACAACCTGACTGGTCCCTGTTGCTAGACTCGTCCGTGCGACGCTGACCTTCCCTGTGCCCACCTAGATCTTGCTGGTGTGGAACTGTAGTCCACACAAATCCTTCTGAAGAGTGCATAACAAATGTAGGTGATTTTGTTTGAACTGCGACAACAATTTCGTTGTGGTGTCTCGCACTTTATCTTCGATCTCATCGAGATCACCTTCTATGAGTGTAATGGGATCGAGCGTTAGCTTGGTCGCTTTTGACTTTTTCTGGGGCCCCTCCTTTTGTTGTTCCTTGTACCTCTTCACCTAGAATAGGGTGCTCTATCCTTCATCCCTGCCACCGCCCTTCTCTGAGTGTTCTTCTTCCTCGGTCTAGGTGAAGGGGATTTACCACTTTTATCAGAGTCACGATGTTCCTGTTTAGCCTGCTCCTTTTTCCAGCTGGGCCTTCTCCTCAGCCTCCTTCCCGCGCTTCTCGGCCAACCACTAGATCACTTGGTTTGTTGCCTCCTTCTTTTTCTCTGTGGAACTCCAAGCACCTTTGCTGGTACAACAACCATATCAGATGGAGAGTGCCAATCTTCTGGCCAACTCTTGATGACTTCTTAGATGGCATCATCCGTGACAAGATAGGGTAGATTAAACCACTTCTGTTGCAGATCCTTCCACTCCCTGATATACACACGGTGAAAATTGGCCTTGAACTCCACGTACTCCGACAACTGACCATACATAGTTGGGGACAACCGTGGTCACTGGTTGATGGCCATGCAAATGCTATCCTCCTTTAGAACCCATAAATTTTTTGTCTACGTGACCTGTGCGGAGTCCTTCGTGGCCCACAAAGAGGCAAACTAGGTAACCTCCGGTAATCCTTTCTCCAAGGGAGGAAACTGACTATCCTTCAGTAGTTCCCAAGTGACTAACACAATGGAGAGCAACAACCACACGTAGTGGAAGGTCTTTCTCTCGTCCTGAGCCTCACAACAATTCATAAGGAACTCGTTGCAAAGGTAGCACGACCAATTAAACTACACGCGCCTCCGTGCATTGTGCAGCTACGGGCCAAAACCTCGTCTGCGCGATATTTCCTCATGAATTTACCAGCTAAGATCTACGTGGCTATTTGTACCATGGGGTCGGTGATGGACGTGATGGAGTACCCACGCGTCTTCTTGACTAGGTCAAATTTCTTCTTCATCTTTTTTGCCAAGTCGCGCTCACTAGTCTTTTCACCAAAATCCTTGGCCGAATTCAAGCCTGAATGTGGTAGGAGTGTGATCCAATGGATCAACATGTCCATGATGGGGATAGGCGTGCTCAACCATAAACACACATCATGTAATAGAGTCAGAATTTGATTTATGTAGGTGATATTGATGTTGGAGTGGTGATAGTGGGGCATCTACAACAGGTTCAACAACCCTGATTGATTTACTCCGTGAATCCACTCCACTGGATCTAATGCAATGACACCAGATTATTTATAATATACCTGTTTCATGTAGTTCTCTGTCGCGAGGCGGGGGAACCTCTCTTCGTCTGCCAAATCCCAATCTTTCAATTTTAAATGGGGAATCCGTGCAAGGTGTGGGCCTTCAAAAGTGATGTTTTCTGGTAGCAGGGGCGTATTAATGAGGAATTTCATTGGATGTGGATCCTTAGTGACCTTCACCTTTCCCTTGCGTGGAGGGATATAATTTTCCAACTTGGAGATGGGCTCCATGCCCTCAGCTTCTATATCCTCCATGCCCTCTTTGGCCTCTAAATCTATGACCTTCTCCTTATCCTTCGCTGGCGCCTTATCTTTCTTATGGGCTTGGGTAGCAGAGTGCTTTCGTGGTGACTCGCACACTAGCATTGGCTACTTTTGCTTGTCTTTCTTCGGCTTGGGGTTTTCACGCACTAGTGTAGGCTTCGGCCTAGGTGACCTCGGCGTCGTAGTCACAGGAGCTAGAGCCTCCATTCTTACAACTTTTGGAGCCACTCCCTTGGAGGCAACAATTCCTCTAGTACTTGCAGTCTCACCTGGTCCAGACATAGTGCTAAGAATAAACTGCTAGGTATCCTTAGGTAAAGAATCAAACACAGAGCTTGCGACTAAATCTGTGAAAAACTAAGGATTCATAAATGATGGAAAACACAACTCAAAAATTCTAAGGATGCAAAGTGTTCTTTTCTAGATGGCCATGCGTAATTTATAAGTGGATTTGAATTCAAATATGACTGTTCCCCTCAAAATCCATCCATAAATGCTAATTGGGTAGCAGATCTTCAAATATTTTAGCCTTGAATGCCACCCCTCGTTCATCTTAACTGTCTCCTAGCTGTCAAATCATGAACAATGACTGTAACAATCATTTTCTGGTTGTGCTACGTTGTATCTCCCCTCATAGCGCAACTCCCTTCGCGCACCTTCTGATACTGTGACATCACCCTTTGTCGCTCAGTCCCTCTGTCGCATAGTTCCACCGACCAGGCAGTGTAGTTTATAGTCCCACGCTCCCTTGCAACTGCCTGGACCACTAAGACTGTCCGACCGTCATGTATTCATTGAACCAGAGCCCCTATGTATGGCTTAAACCTATTTCCATTTACCCTTCCCAAAAATGGTTCTTCATTCAATTTTGCAAGCTAAACTGTGCCACCATCTGTAATTTCTTTGATTACATATGGCCCTAGCTAGTGCATCTGAAACTTTCCTGGAAACTTAGTGAACTTGCTATCATATAATAAAACCAAGTCCTTTACCTTGAAGGTGTGTAATTTGATGTGCCGATCATGCCAAGCTTTTTCGCGTTCCGTCTGAACCTGCTGATGGAATCCAGCCAAAAACCTATATCCTTCGAGTTCCATTAGCTGCGCGAGCCATTCTTCTAAGGCTCTGTGGTCTGCCATTCCTGTAGAAGTCGTTATGCGTAGACTAGGCACGATATATTCCATAGGAATTACAACCTCTATACCATAAACCAATTGGAAAGGCATTTGATCGGTCAACTTTTTGCAAGTAGTCCTGTATGTCCATAATACCGCTGATACACGCACGTCCCAATCATTCCACTGCGCGTTGAAAACCTTTGTCAACGCATTTTCCAATATCTTATTGAAAGCCTCAACTGTTCCATTGACTTGAGTATGATATGGTGTACTTTTCTGATGGTAAACCTGGAACTCTTCTGTTAGTGCGTTGATTGTTTCATTGAGAAAATGTGTACTGCAGTCACTCATCAATACCTTCGGGAAACCAAACCTGGTCAACACATATTCAAACAAAAACTTTGCTATTGTTGCCCCTGTATAGTCCTTCACAAGTT
>APFE031530112.1:295864-307453 GCA_000404065.3 Pinus taeda | reverse complement strand
ATGATACAAATGAAAAGACCTCTTTCTATATATAGGAGTCTAAGGGGTCATAACATAATCAGAGCCGACATAACAATAATAATGTAAGGGCACAATAATAACAATAGTGGGCTTCTATGGGGCACAATAGTAACAATATGGACACTACATGGGTACATCAATATAATAAGTGGGTTGTACTAATAACAATAAGGGGTTACACTAGTAGTATAGGGGCCTAACACGGTGGCATTGTATTGTCGGGTTATGACAGTGGATTTCAGCCTAGCCTAGCCTTTTTCTGGATGCCATGGTATGTTGGGATGTTTATTTCAGTTTTGGAACTTTGGCTTGCCAGATGGATTTCAGAATTCATGGCGGAGGTGGTCTCAAGGTTCATTCCCAAAGGCCTAGGAATCCCTTGACCGATTTTGGTGGGATACACAGTAAAGCCTGAGGGAGCAATCTTGGTTTAGGGTCTAGTGATCAAGGTTTGGATTGTTGTAAAGCCTGAGAGGGAAGAAGATGAAATATTCCTCAAGGACAGTGATGGATTTTGAATGAAATTCCAAGTTTTGTCTCATTGTGATCGGAGCACCAGTTTTGGTGTGATCACAGTTTGGTGAGGGTGGAGGTGGTTTAACCTCTGGATTCCCTTGGTTGTTCTTGGATTGGTTGTTCTATGAGATCCCACATTTAGGCTTGGAATATGGCACGAGGGTGACTTGCTGAAAGAGAGATTTGGTTCAACTATGTCTATGGTAGGGTGGTATGTGGAAGTCCCGAACCTAGTTAGATTTTCCTATGATTAATAAAATCTAAGTTCTCTTACTTCCCCACTAATTTATATGTGGATTTAATGGCTTTCATATCTCTGATATTTACATGGTTTAATGTTGGTTATAAGCATGGTTATGCGACTGGTTTATGTCATGGTTATTTCATGTATTTACTTGTAATTGTTAAATGGATGGATTAAATACCTAATTGATGATCTAGTACCTCAATGGAGGAGGAGGTGATCCTTCTGATGATGTTTCATAAGTCATTTCATTCATTTATACTCTATCTTGTATCCTAGGCCTGTAGGTTTCATTGATGCCAAGTGTTTGACAAAATGTTAGCCCCATTTGGGGATGCTCATGCCTAGTCCTGAGGGTGATTTTTTATTTATCAACATTGTTATCACGTTTTTAATGATTTATGAAAGTTAAAACAAGTTTTGGGCAGAGGCTAGGATTCTAGGCTAGAAAACTGGCTTAAATCTTGGGGTCACTAGCATAGAATTGGCAATTATGGACCACAGTCGCTGGTAGGCAGGCCTGTGAGAGCGACTTTGAGTTGCTGGTCACTCCCTTACCATAGAATGAGAGCGATTGAGGGCTAAGAGCTGCATAATAGCAATGGGACCTGGCGACAAGCTGTCTGAGTGGCTGACTTGTCTCCTAAGGGATCTGTTGATGATGTTGGATGACTATATGTGATGTTTCGTCGATTCCACTTCCTTAAGGTGACTTAGGAGGTTGAATCTGACTGTAGTAGCATCTCTCCTCATGCTCACCCCAGTCAACATGGTTACTTTGGGTAGACCTAGGAGGGGTGTTACAATAAGCATCATTGAACAACGAGGACACTGTTCCCTCAAGGGTGAGGGATTTGTAATAGCTACTTGTTGATTTTCTATATAAATAAAATAAGACCAATGTCATGCGACACGTATTCCAAGCTGAATGTTGGAAAAAACATAGTGATGGGCATCACTTGTGATTAATTAATGGCTATGGAAATCGGCAAAGGCAAAGAGGAAATAATTGACATTTTAATTACAAAAAAAAAAAGGAAAATGGGAGAAAAGGAAGGTGAAGAGACACAAATTTGCATGCAAGGGAAATTAGAGGAAAAATGAAGGAAAATGAAGAAAATAAAGGCCTCAATGATAAAAAGGCTTAAAAGAACCAGTTCACAACTTTTTGTTAGTTTAACTTTTCTATCTCATACTCTTACACACAGAGCATTCTTGGAGCACTTTGGCATGCAATTGGATTTGGAGAAAGAAGGCAAAGGAAAACAAGGGAGCACAAGGGAAAAATTGGATCAACAACTACAACTAGATTTCTTTGCAAGTAATAGGTTGCATGTGTGATTTCCCTACTGATTTCTAGATGGATGTGACTCTTTGGTTATATGTTGTCATTGGCATGGAGATTTTCTTGGATTGAAAATGCTTTTATCCTTTCCTTGCCATTTCTTGGATAGCCATGGTCTTGTGGTTTTTTCCACTTGTTGTTTTTCTTATTGGTTCTCATGTTCCCTATGGATGTGGGTTGGAATAAACGATATGGAAGCCCTAGAATAGTTTGGGATGAGTTACTAGTTCTTGGAGACGTTGGTTGGGACAAACACTCTAGAGCCCTTGGTGAGTTGAGTTACTAGTCCCTGAATCCATAGTTGGAACAGTGAACACTCTAGAGGCATGAAAGGTTGTGGGTTGAGTTACTAGTTCCTAGAGCCCTAGATAACTTGGGTAGAGACTGATCTGGTTGATGTTAGTGATTTATGGACCGTAGAGGTGGAATCATTATGAATGAGGGTTGAGGTGGTTTGGCCTCTGAAAGCCCCGTTTGGTTTTGTTTTGGTTTGATCCATGAGATCCCACATTCATACTTGGAATATGGCGCAAGGGTAATTGGTTGAAAGAGAGATTTGGTCCGGCCCAATCTATGGTCAGGTTGTACATAGAAGTCCGTGACTTGGTTAGAATTTTCACAAGTTAATAAGAGTTATTTTCCTATTATGATTTATGAGTACTTGTACTAGTTATCATGTTAACATTATGGCTAATTTTCCATGGTTTCTATGTTGGGTAATTGCCGGTTATATGATGTATGTTATTTATGACTCTTGTCATGATTTTTTAAGTTATCAAATGGTTGATGAATATATGGACTAACAAGTGTTGTTGCAACTAGCTAGAGAGGGTTTAGAGACTTCTCAATGACTCCCAAATGAAGACTATCAGTTTATGATCAGATATGCTTCATGACCCATAGCTTACACATTTTCCATATGTTTAATGAAATGCATGTTATGGATTAAGCACCTTTGGGTCAACTTATTGCTTGAGTTTTGATTGAGTGGCTTTGTTATTACTTTTGATTTCATTCCAGAAAGTTTCAGGCGATTTTGGGTAGTGTTATCGAGGTTGGCCTTAAAAGATGGCATAGATCCCAGAACCGCATGCTCAAAATTGAAGGATTTATGCCATAACCACATGGAATAAATACTACGTGTGTGGTTGGAGGCCTATAACTGCACCTTTACCTTGTTATTGTGCGGTTGGGATGTTAAGTAAGAGAAACAGTGTTCCAACTCAGGGATTGATTACCTGGGGTGGTTGTCCAACTCCTGAGGAATCTGTAGTCCCTTTGGGAAGCTAGTACATGTTCAATTTGTAGGCCCCACTTCCTTAACTGGAACTTGGAGGTCAGTTCATGCCATAGTGACACTTGTCTCATGTTTACCCTGGAAATCTTGTGGATTTGGGTAAATATGGGAGGGGGAAGTTATGTTTACATTTTATTATTATTAAGAAACTATGTCTACATTGCATTATATTCTATAAGTTTTAAAACTTACATCTATCAAGGTTAAGTTATAAAGTATGTATGAGAGAAAGGAAAGGGAATTTAGGGTTTTAAGTCCTATATTATTAGACGACCTTATTTCATGGACTGAGTGAGAAATACTATGTGTTTGTTCCCCCTTTTATTTTATGAGTACATTGATGTGTTGTGTGAGGGAACATATGTTGGTTGTTGTACAAGTTAATATTTTACTCTATTTATGATCTAATCTTATTTTATTAATCATCATTAGCATAAGGGGTGAGACCTTATTCATAAATGAATAATAGATATGCCAATGTGAATTGGTTTATTGTTGGTCTAAGTTCAAAACCTCATCTGCATAGGCCTTGTGTTTAGGCATGTAGAATTCACCCATATAACCTTAGAACACTTTCTCTAGGTTAATCAAGTTGTTGATGTAACTTAGCCTAAGTTTAACTTAAGAGAATGCACATATTAATATGTTGGCTTATTGAGCTAAAATAAAACTTAGGAAAAGTAAATTATTTACTTTAGTGAATAAATTAATCTTAGACATCGATCTCAAGTGAGGCGAGATCTAATCTTGGTCGTCAATCACTTTGATATTAGGGTTATGGTTATGGTTAGGGTTTTGGCTCAATATAATGATATAAAAGCAAGGTTAAGGTGAGGATGGCACTCTTAACAATAGAACAAGGTTGAGAGCATCATTTCAATGAACATGTGTTAGGTTTGAGAGAGTGTAGAGGGGCTCAAGATCGAGATCCACGAGAGAGAGCAGATTTGCTAGATCAAATTCGGTATATTGTAATTTGCAATTTCTTAGTTGGGTCGTTATTTCAAGATGTGATCCCAAGTAAGTTCCAAGTATTTTTTTTAATGAAATAATTTGTTGGGAAGAAATCCATTTATGATTATGTGATTCAAACTTTGTAATTTTGCTTCCGCTTAACATTATGTGTTAGGAACTTAGTTGCGTATTTACTTAATGATTAATTGCTTGGAATTAAAGACCAGGTGTTGGTTCATGTAAAATCTAACAAAGAGATTTTGGATGGTAGCATTGGATACTTGATTTCAATGAGCCTCTTGTTTCATCCTCAGTTAGAGTAAGATAAAATGAATAAGCTAAACAGATGTCAGTGTTAGTTTGTTTTCATGTATCTTTTAAGCATTTTTGCAGCCAAGATATGAACTCTTGATAATATATCCAAAAAAATAAAAAGCTAATGTGGCACTTGTCATGTTCATTTGTATCCACCCCACCATGTTTTTGATTCCTCTTTATTCTTAACAAGTTCAACCGGAGATTTATAAAGTTCTTATGCACTCCCAAGAAGAGTGCATATCCCGAAGTTGGAGCCTACTGTTACAAATTATATTGTACAATGTTCCATTGTGTGATTTTTATCACATTTAAGGAATTTTTCTTATGGTATTCATTAAGCATTCAACTAACTTGGAGCCCCTTTCTCTTCATCACATTTGATTACTTGATGGAGATCTTTGGTTGGGGGAGTTCCACTTCTCCTTTTTTTGGATAAAGATGTTTCTTTGAGGTGGATTTTCCCTATACTTGGTTCTCTCTTCATGGGTGCACACCTTTGATAGATCGAGCTTTGGAGTTAAGATTTTATGGTCTTGATACTTTAGATTGATGGTTGTGAGATGCTCCATGATGCTATGGTATATCATTGATGAGTGGTTCCTGATTATGTTATTCATCCTAACATTCACACATATGATTTTGACTTATTATGAGATTTACCAAAATATAACACTTCTATTTTTATGATATGAAACATTTATGTGGCATACTTCTTGTTCACATATATGTGATGGCAAATATAGTATCCTAATGCCATTGCCTTCTACATCATAGATCATGTCTTCATTAAAGAAAGGATATGTTATAACACACACATGGAAGCATTTCTTAGTGTTTTTGTTATATAATAGGGTGATCCCATTCACTCATGTGTTAAACCCTTACTTCATACTATAATATTGGCACATATATCAAGATAAACAAAAAATATTTTATGGATATGTGGATCATCTATGTGCTTTATTTTACTATATGCTTGAAAAGGGAACATATGTGGAGGTTGGTAAATTATATTTTATTAGCATGGAGCTTCCTTTACAATGTCATGGGTTTTGATTTAGTGTCGAGAGGCATGGACCCATTTTTATAGACAAAGTTGCCTTTGTTGATTACTTTGCACTAAAGGGATGCCACACACACATTATAAGACTTGTCTTATATTATATCATTGAGCTATCTTGTATTCAATTTCATGTTTCCGTTTACGATAAGTTCATGGGTAAAGTCAATAATTCCATGGACTTTGGATATATTGTACCTGAGTAATGCCATGCATTGAATGTGCTCCATCCCCTTGTGAATCCTATAAAGTCATTCTCTTGACATGTCAAAACTGTGAGTCCTCAATTCAATGACATTGGACAAAAGCTACATGCTTATGCACTTTTTAGAGTGTTTCCAACTAGTGAATTTGTTACATGGTGTTAGTTAATATGAAAGTAGTTAATTGTTTACTATAACAAGGGTTTAGTTAAAACCTATATAAGAGCTTGCTTTCCCCTCATTTGCATATCCTGGAATTTGGGGATCGAGGAAAACTTCCTTTGTGGTACGTTGCATATCATCTTGGAAACTTTAATGGATGATTGAAGGTATTATATCTATTGAATGTGAGGATTTATTTATGCAATTATTTCATACATTGCTTATTTCATTGGAAACTCTTGTAACTAGTCATGAAAGCCTTATAATGGTTTACTTGCCATTTGGATAATGTAATGTGAAAAATGTATTCCTCTTATACTAATTGATATTATAGTGGCTTGCATCTAATAAACCAAGCCGTTGCTTGAACTAATAAAACATCACCTTTGTGGCTTTGTTTTAGAGCAACGACCCCAACTCTCCAAGGATAAATTTATATATCAACTTTCAACTAGATAAGGTCAATTTATAACATGCACAATAACCCTTATTTTCCTTACACATTAATGCATTAACCCTCTTAGATCCATGGCTTTTTTTACTCCGTTTTCCTAAGTTTTGGTGGGTACTAGTCTTGGTTTTTTCCCTTCCCATACCATTTATTTATTTTACTTCCACTAATTGATTTTTTTTAAGGCTTACTCTTCATACATCACCTAGAGCCTCCACTCCATAGCCTTGCTAATCCTCACCTTTTATGGAAGCCCCCCTTAGACAGGAGAAAAGATAACCAAATGACGTAAGAAGAGCTATTAAGGTCACAATGGGTAGCCTTCCTAAGTTACACAAACTAACCCTTTTGATGTTTGGGTCTTTACATCATACGAGGGTGCTAGATTTTGTTGTAACACATAACAAGATGATATGTTTCCATAATTTTATAGAATCAAAACCTTGAGGAAAATTTATTAATGTTAAAAGATAGATACACATTTAACTAAATTTGTAAACTATCATACCTCTGCCCAAATGGTTGTAGATGTTGTGCTAGAGAAGATTTTGGAATTTTAGACTAATGCAACTTTAGCTTTATTTTTTGTTTGTTGACAATTTATCTTTCTTTTTTAAATTATGAAATGCGATATAAAGCTTAGAATAAATTATATAGTCATTACTAGAGGTAAATACATATTTGATCATGAAGGTTAAGCTATTAATTATTGGAAATAAAACCAATTAATTGTAATTGTTTAAGCATTATATTCATGATGGAAACAAGTGTAATATGTAGTGTTGCTGCTTAGTACTGCCTCTTATGCAAAAAAAAAAAAAATTGATAGCTAAATTAAAATAAAAACAATAAAGTACTAAAATTGCATATATCGTTGGAATGGGTAAAAAAAAATAGTCAAATTTTTATTTGTTGTTGTTTAAATTGTACTTTTGATTGCATATATAGATGGAATAAGCATTGTGAAAAACTTGTAGATAATTCACAATTAAAAACTTGTAGATAATTCACAATTCAAACTTGTGATTCTAACCAATTTTGGAAAATTAGACCTAAAAATATGTTGGCAAACTTCTAAAAAATAGACTAAGGCATTTTAGTAGAATAAGTTTTGCCTACTTTCATAGAGATTGTAGAAAATTACGAACGAGTTGACTAAAAAAAGTTAAAAATCTCGCTAACAGTGAGGGTGGAAAAAAGTGCCTTTTTTGCTAATGTGGAGTTAATTGCTTTTTATGTGTGATGTGGAAAGATCTTTCATTTGTATCATTTGATTAGCGTAGACAAGGGATTTCAAGAACATAGTTTGTTCTTAGAAGTGAATTTTTACTATTTTAGATTTTTTCACGGCTTTTTATGATACTGATTCCACTTATAAAGTTTGAATAATTACGATATTGATCTATTTATGGTTTAAAAAGCAATCTAAATTAAAAAAATTAGTATATCTTCGAAAATCGTATTCGACAACAAGCCAATTCTATCTTTTTATACTTTAACGTTAAATTTAGCTTTGGTTGCTCCAGAAACTTGGATGTTAGCAATTGTTTAAAGTCCCTTCTTGTGAAATTGTGACCAGAGACATTGAGTGCCAACGAATAATAGTAGGTGGGTTCTATAAATGTCATATTAAACTATTTTGTAATCCTTATGTTGTAGCTCCTAGATACAACCCCCGGGTTGAGGAGAGGCCAATGCTTAGGACATCTTAGTGTCTCTTGAAGATAATTCATTGTTGCTCAAGAGATAAATGTAAAATGATCTTAAATATGGTTCCCTTACCTTTAACAAATGCATATTCAAACATACACATAAACGATATAGATCATCCCAAGAGTAAATGTTCAAGTTTGGTGGCCTACACATAATAAATTAAACTTACTTTACCATTGGACCTATATGGGAAGGAGAAAAATAAGGAAAGAACTCGGTACAAAGGGCTAGACAAACCCAAGATCCTAAGTAGTAACTCCCAGTAGAATCGTGAAAGAATAAGGAAATGAAGTGCATAATTTGTGGAGCGCATTTTAAGGTTTCCAACTCAATATTTCACAGGTACTTTTTGCTACAATATAATATAAGTAAACCTATGATTTATGAGTGAATCTAGCAACTACAACTTACATAATTAATGATGAAAAGAAACACTCATGAAGAGACATACAAATGAAGAACACATACTACACATTCCTATGCTTGGAATCACCATATCTTGTTCATTAATCTTCAAAAATGGAGTCCATATCCCAGGCTCAAGCTAGTGAAATTTGTAGAACCATTACCACCTTAGGAACAAGTAATTGAACCAAAACTTGGAACCTCTCTCTAAAAATAAAATTCAGAATCACTGAAAAGACAGAATTCAGAACCCTTGAGAACATTATTTGGGAACCTTTGTAATGAGTTTCTTCATCCCTTTTATAGGGAGAAACAAAATAAGGACAACTCAAAAATATCTGAGAATGCTACAATTTTATGAACTACACATCTTTCTTAGCGTGTGACTAGCCTGACTGTCCTAATGATTACCTAACCGACTCGATTCTTTTCTTGAAAATGCCAAAAATTAACAAAACATGAGAAACATGACATGTCATGATCTACACAAAAAAATCTCTCCATGTCGATTCATCTGATTTCGTTAGGTGGACTCATGCTACAGTATATGGATTAGTGGTGGGTTGATGATCTGGCCACACCTCTGTTATGATGTTCCTCCCACAGTTACCTGCCACTTCTCTAGCTTCTTTATCCCTCTTTCTAGAGGGGGTCGTGATTTGGTGTGGTGAGTGGAGGTGTTTTGTAACTTAATTTCCGACTCATCCATGTTTATTACCTTTGTGCTACACTATCGGGGCACAATACATCCTGTAATATTACCATAGTGCAACTTCAGAGCTTCAATTCATCGTAACTTTATTTAAAATGACATTACGAAAACACAAATTTTCAATGCCTTTAGCCCCCTTATGCTTATCCTTCTTTTTATCCACCATAGGACCACTACCCGTGACCACTGGTATAACACTTAGATGTCGCATTATCATAGCTTTCATCCTTCGTAACTATATTTAAAATAAACGTTACAAAATTGTAACATTCTAATGCTCTTAGCCACTTATCACAATTCTACCATAAAACCAGGTGTCGTGACTAGTGACTTGGCGCTTGGGTGCTAAAGCCTTTGGGATCTTGTCGGGGGCCTATTTCCCTTTGTAATTGCTCTTCGCCCTTGGTTCTTTGGGTTTCCATAACCAAACACCACCAACACATCAGATTTCCTTTCATAAGAATGTCTCCCAATTAGAATTAAAACAAAGTTATGATGCCTCTTTCCTCTGATATGCTCTATAGCACTTAGGTGCTCATCCCTAGTGTATGCCCTTGGTTATTTGGGTCCTCGTGACCAAACAACATTCAATATCAAAGCCCCTTTCATCAAATCTTTTTTAAAATATCAATCAAGACTGGAGTTTCGATATCCACACCCCTGATATGATCCACAACACTTAGGTGCTAAATCTTCTCTCTATTCTGGGTTCTTTGGATCTCTCATGATCATCTACTAGTTTGCATCAGAATCCCTTCTCATCCGAACTTTTTCAAAAGATTTTATAAATGAGTTTCGATATACACACCCCGATATACTGATGTCATCATTGTTGTGTGGCGCCTCTGGGGTGGTGACACGTGTCAACCAAATTTGCCACACAAGGCCACTTAAAAATGCTAAAATTAACTGCCACGTGTCCACTATATGACCATGTCATGATGATGTCATCTACCACATCTACTCCTCGGGATTAATCACTTGTTACCATGTGTCCTCCAGAGGAGAGAGAAAGGGTCCATCAGTGTTGCAGCGATTTACTTTGTAATTCCCCTTCTCTGCAAATTCAATGCTTCTCAAAGAATTGCATTTATTAAGGAGTTACGAAACTCTGATGTTCCGATATCACTATGTTCTTAGGTTCAGCCTTCCGACATTGGCCTCTCATACCCCATTTTCGAGTCCTGTTTTAAATAAAATGCTGAGGTCCCCTCCACGTTCCGACCTCTGATATCCCAAAATCCCGATACAATGCATGTTGGTCCTTCTGATATCATGTCCTGATATACCTTCCTTCCTGCTACCTGCTCTGATACCCCATTTTGGGTCCGCTTTTAAATAAACCTCTAAGGCCCCTTAGTTCTGACCATCGATATCCTGATATGCCTTCTACTCCAAGGTTCCAATATTTGGTCTCGATGGTCGGCCTTCCCTTCGGATTTAGACTTTGGCTCTTCCTTTATATTTCGGACTTCGGCCCTCCCTTTTTTGGATTTCCCTTTGGTTTTCGAACTTCGGATCTTCCTTTGGCTAACCAAGATTGCACCCATCCTCTTCTATACTAGGGATGAAAAATAGGACCACCTGAAATAATTACGAGAGGGTATAACAAGTGACAACACCTTAATCGATGTTTCATGCGAATTCTCAACCTATTACGAAAAAACAATGGAATCACCTGAAACATTATCATGTTATTTATTCGTCGTTGTGTCGTACACCTACTTTAGTTATATATGTGAAATGGATGTGACTTACAATTGACTTTGATAATGAATGGGATTAAATTTGATGGATAATTAACTCTAAGATGCAAGTTTAAGACTTCCAAGGTGAAGCTACCCTTTCAAACCAAAAAAAAAAAATTAGAGCCAAGATCAAAGGTTAAATTTGACAAATAGTTAACTCGAAGATGCAATGTTAAGACTTCCTTGTTTGTCTTTACTCGATTGGGATTAAGATAATGCAAGTGTACTTCAAGTTGAAGTACACTTTAATTATAACACAATGACTTAATTTAATTGACTCATAGAAAGGCTTTAGACATACATAAGTTTCTGCGTGGTTAGATTTATGTAATGAGCAATGTTTTTTTTTATAAAATTGTTTGAATTGAATTGAAATAATATATAAATAAAGTACCAAGCCATTGATTAATGGTGTAAATTTCAATTAACTGTTGAGACTC